>CM036597.1:10600000-10887500 GCA_020745705.1 Hemiprocne comata | reverse complement strand
GAGGTGTCTAGAAAAATAGCTGATTTATTAGCATACTCAAAATACTTTGGTCTATATCTGAAATTAGAGCAAGCTTAAGATGCTAGTTATAGAACTACACTGAGATATAAAATATTGTGGATGGTTAATTTGGATTTCACTTTCAGAATCATATTCATTACAATGCAAATCTGAGAATAAAAAGAGCTTGATGAAGAAATAGGGAAAACAAGGAAAGATTGTACGTCAGGTTTTTTAGCTGTGTGGGATCAAGCTATGAATTGGTACTTCACAATGTTGTAGTCAGTGGCCACCATCAAATGTGAATGGATCCTGTTTCTAAGCCTTCTTCAAAGTTGGTAACTTGTTACAGAGATGTTGACAGTGTTAAAGTCACCATTGTTTGGTACCAGAATGTCAGATGTACAGTGTTCAACAAAATGAAATTATATAGGACTCAAATTGCTCCAAGAAGTTTAAAAAAAAAAATGTTCAGATTTAGGGTTGTGTGTGAGTATTTTAGTATTATTTGCAGGAACTGTGCACAGTATTATTTTTTGCATGAGCGAAAACCTGAATAAAGTAAGCAAATTCTTGAACATTGTGGTATTTACTTTTCAGAAGAAGGAAATTATTTTTAATTAAATAAGGCCCTATCAGAATTTGGCTCTAGTGGAGTTGACAGAACACTTGTACCTTCTTGTAATATTATAGTACACTGTACTGGATGCTGGATTTGTTTTTTTTTCCATATAAGTTTAAAACTTCTTGAGGATCATAATCTATTTTATTTTAATTTTATTTTAACACTAGAAGATACGTTCACACATTCCTCAAAACATTGACCTGTTAACAGAGTCCAGTGTGCAGCATTTTCTGATTTACCTTAAAATATAGTCTTTGTGATGGTTCCCTCAGTCAGCTTTTTTTTTTTTTAAATTGTGAAATTGAATCTGAGACAAACATCCCAGATTTAAAACATGTGCTTTCTATCAGTTTGCAAAAATTGGTATAAAATTGTAAAGGGAAAATAAAGTCCTCTACATTCAAAAGAACTCTAGGCAATTGCTAAGGGATTGATGATCCTAATTCAGGGAATAAGGGCACAGATATTATCATTGTATGTCTCAAACGGTCTGTCACAAAGATAACACGGCTGCTACTTTTCTGACAAATGCTTTTTATTTCTTAAGTTATAGTTCTATTAAACTGATAAATAAAAGCATTTGAATGAGATTTTTCTGTTTCTCCTCCCCCTGAGCATTAAATCTTCACTTTTTAGCCAAAGTATGGGTAGTCTGCTGATGTGCATCCATAATGAAGTTAACCTTGTGAGTACTTAACTGTTTGGGAGTTGTTCTTTGCTTTTAAGCCAACAGAGAACCAAAAAAGGGGACAGACTTCCTGACCTGACTCTACTCTGTATCTTCCACTGTATTTTTGCAGTGTAGGATTTGTCAGTCACTACGCAGTTTTCTGCCAATGGTGAAAGCTCTTCAAACTATTTCCAAGACACTTAAATTGATTACTTGAGCAAAAGCTTCTACCAGAATTTATGCTCTTGATTTTTTAAAATGTGGTATCCATTTAAAGCTGTTTGAATAGCTATACTCAAAAATCTTTGCAAGCAGAGACAAATCCTTAAGCACTAGTTATGATTTCTCACTCTTCTCATAGTTCTTTGCAGCACAACAGCAGAAACTCATGGGGAAATTGTCCTATTTAGGAACTTCCCACCTATCTCTATCTCATTCTAAACGAAGATAAAATTTATTATTTATATCTTATCTGACATTCAAAATGTCATATAACCCAAATGTCATTAAATGCAGAAAGGTCCTTTAGCCATTCTCTAGGTAAGGGTCTCTGTCCCCCTATTTAGTTTGTTAGAATTTCCTTTTCTAACCAAATCTCCATTATGGCATTTGGGAAAGCAGAAATGGCAATGAAACACCACACAGTGGTACTCTTGTCTTTTTCCTGTGGCACCATCTGATTAGGGACAATTCCCTTCCAATTTTCTTGTTCCCTTAATAATATATATACAACATAGTTATATGCACATTATATATATATATATATATATATCCATAAAGCCTCTTCTTTTTAGCCTTGCTCCATCCCATGAAAAGATGAGCCAACACATTGGAGCCGTATAACCTAGACAGCTTGTGATGACAAACACCATAACTGTTGAACTCCTCCTTTATTTTGATGGATGTAGCCTGTATTTGGCATTGTATATTGTTGCCCCTGTTCAGATGGTTCTCACCATTATCTTCAGTTGAACCCTTTGAAGGCTTAAACTGTGCATAAGTAAAATCTCTTGTTTACTTATTTGCCTGACTAGAAAATAACAGTGCTATAAAGTAAAAACTCTGAATCTTTAGTCTGCAGACTAGCAGACGTTTAATAGATAAATGGAATTCAGGTTAAATGATAACAGAGAGCTGAAACTATCTGATTGAAACTGAAATGCTCTGTCATTGGTACAGATATACCCATTATATCTGATGGCCAAATAATAGAGTGCCTTTCAAAACTGGCTAACTAAAATCCTGGACTTCATAAAATTTGACATCTTTGTATTGATGAGTTGCCGGTAAACCAAAGATCTGATCTGAAGCCCTTGGAAGTCAATAGAAGCCTTAGCACTGATTCTAGGAGGCTATTTAATAAACTCTAAAAACTCACAGACTTTGGAGAATATATTTCTCTTGATAAACCCAAAGACCAGAGAGTTAGACAGGGAACACTCAAGTTCCCTAACATTAGATTGTCAATGGTGTGATAAGGGACTTTTTACAAGGGCTTGTAGCAAGAAGACAAGAGGTAATGGTTTAAAACTTGAAGAGGGGAGATTTAGATTAGACATTAGAAGGAAATTCTTCATTATGAGGGTGGTGAGACACTGGAACAGGTTGCCCAGGGAAGCTGTGGAAGCCCCATTCCTGGATGTGTCCAAGGTCAGGTTGAATAGGGCTTGGGGCAACCTGGTCTGCTGGGAGGTGGCCCATGGCTGGGGGGTTGGATCTAGATGATCTTTAAAGGTGCCTTCCAACCCAAACCATTTTGTGATTCTGTGATTCAGCCTTCAACAGACAAAGGACACAACTGAGCTGGAGACTAAACACAGCAACTTAACACAGAGAGTAAGAACAGTAAAAAAGAAGCAGTGCTTTTGAATTTTGGTGTGCTGCAGTAGTGCTGTATTACTTGTGGAGACATTTGTGTGCCTGCTGGAACTTACTTGTGTTTCTGCTAACTCTCTCTTCCAAATGCTGTGTTAATGGTGTTCATATGAGCAACATTGGGCAGATGGGACTGTCTAAATTTCTTCTTGAAAGGACCATTTTTTTGCCTGTTGCAAAGGCATAGTGACTTCTAGGCAGCCTGAACTGGTGCAGTTCCATCTGCCTAAAATAACAGTGTGACTGCATTGAGCTGGGTATTAGGAAACTTAAATAGCTTTTTCAGCTTTGGAGCTGGCATTAGATCTGGAGAGCCATCAGGTATTGACATATTCCTGCTTGTACTGGATGAAAAGCATACTTCTTTAGCTATATTTTACCTCTCTTTTTCCTCCTTTTTTGCTCTCTTCCCACTCCACCACCACCCCCCCCCCCCTTTTTTTTTTTCATCTCTTCTTGCTCTCCTTTTCTTTGTTTCAAAAATGCAGCTGGATTTTTAATATTGCTGAACGAAGCTAGGTTCCTACTCTTGTGGAGACATCACCTATTCATTCCTGCTGTGCATGGAAAGAACAACAAATAGAAGATATTTGGCTGGATTCAGTTAGATTTGGTATAAACTGACTATTCGTAACTTATTCCAAGATAAGCAAGTTGAAGGAGTGGCATACTGTTTGTTGATTCTAAAATACACTGTTACAGCCTTCATCTCTGTAGTCTGCTAAATGAATAAAAACTTTTTCACTTTGGATTTAAGGTGACAAAGGGCTCATTTTAGAGTAGGAACTGTTTTTTATTTACATTGGTGAACTCACTAGGACACCACAGCAAAAGGTGCAAACCATCCTTTTTTAAGAGCTTAGTGGCAATTTTCTCTCTCAAGATAAATTACTCTCTGCTTAACTTCCAGGTTGATCTCTACACCAGCTCCTGATAAACAATTTTTTGAGATTTATTACCTCACAGATGTTCAGTAGCCCAAGCAAATATGGGTTGCAAAGAAATATGAGGGTAGCAGAGTTCATTCCATTTACACATTTATGTCTGTCATTGCCTTTGATCAATTAATCAGAGTAATAAGAATCTGACGAAGTAGTTTATTGAATAAGGTTAAGCTGAAAAGCCAGAAATGGCAAGTCTGCTGAAACTTGTTTGATAAAACCAATCAATGTGGACAGTGTTGTTTTGGAATTGTGCAAGTCTTATGGCACAGTGAAGTTGAAAACCCTTGCCAACCGTTGGGATCATTGATACTTTGATTGAGACCCTTTATTTGAAATAAAACTGCAATGAACCCCAGTTGTTGGGTTTTTTTTAATTGAAAAATACATGTTAAATCTTCCTGCCTTTGAGTTATACATTCGTCAGAAACTTATTTCTCAACCAAAGAACTCAGTGATCCCAGCTTTCCAGTTATGATTCCTAGTAGTGGCAGGAAGATCTGAATTCTCACCTCATTTCAGGATGTAATATACAAAAGGTCTTGTGGATGTCTTCGAAATTATTTGTGGTTGCTTTGAGTGCCATGGCTTATTTATTCAAGCTGTTTTGTGCTTTGTGCAAAAAACTTAATTATAGACAGACTTAGATCAGATAAAGGGAGCCAACTTCTGAATTAATTTAGAACTGTCAATGAGTGGTGTTAATATATGACAGCTGATGTATGTATTGATGTTTATTTCCATGAAACTGCTTGGATGAAAATTAATTGTGTTGGGTGGAGGGGCTTGTGAGGATTCTGGTCCAGAAATACAATCTTATTTATTTTAGGAATAACTCTACTGCCCAACCTTTAAAAACCCTCACAGCAATTCCTGAGCAGTTAGCAATACATTGCTCCCTTGAGCATCTTCTGCCCATCTGTACAATATTTGCCTGGGAACACAAGGAATGGATATCCAGCTTCTCTGTACAACACTAGATTTTAAGTTAAACTGGTTGTTAAATGTATGCCATATTATCAAGAAATACAACATGAGAATCTTTACAAAGCTCAGGCTGCTTTCAGAGACAGTGGACCCATCAGTGGGAATGATATTTGAGAATGGTGTGAGGGCAGACCTGACAAGTGCTAAGGAAGTCTGTACAATTAACCTAGCAAAATACAGAATCCTACATACAGGATATTGCCACTGACTTGAATTACAATGAGTTAATATTTACATTCTCCACTGTTTTCAAACATACTGTCACCATAAAAACTTCAATATCATAGGTTTTTTTAACTGTCATTCCTTTTTGATAAGTAATTGGCTTAATTTCCTATTAGAACACTGTAAAAAACCTCCCACGTCTTCCGTTTGATCTTTGGGGATTTTGGGGGGGTTTAGAGGGAGTTGCCAAACATCATCAAGAATTATCAGTGTGATATTTAAAAGAGCTTCAGAGAAACTGAAGTGATAATTAGGATGGTCTGCTGATGTTTGGTATCAGATTCATAGTCACATAAATGGTATTTTATAAATTTGTATTTCCCCATTTATTACATGCTAGTAATTATTGCTCTGCAGGATTACTTTTGATTGGACCAGGGGAATTTCTTATCAGATATAGAATTATTTGCCTGAGGTTATCTGTAACAGAAATGTAAGCAGTGGGAATTTTTGTCTGATCTATAGGCTTTTGGTGCACGGGATCTGTTCATTGACAGAATTGGTACCTTAGTCTACTAACACCAGGCAGTAAGGTAGAGCTTTTCCTGTTAATACTGCTACTCCAACTTTCTGCAAATGCTTTGGATTCAGAAACAGTGAAACTTACGTATATATAATATATGATTGTGTATGTTCTTTAATCATAAATATTTGATATTTGCAACTAACTCACTGAAGCTACATTAATAATTTTCCTCTGTTGAACCTGTGTAAGAGTTAAGCCCAGGAGTATGTGGTGAGAGATTAAAGTAAAATGTGGATCTGTTGTTCATCATCTCTTAGCTAAAATGTTTCTCAGTTTAAAAGTTATCTTAAAGTGCAAGGCAAACTGAAAGAGGTGCTTATTTATTTTGCTGAAGCATTTTTACATTTGTGGTTGGTGATAAACAGCAGAACATTACTGAAGTTGATTAGGCACTGTGCTGATATTTTTCTCAATTTTGAGGGAACCATTAGTTACATTTGCATGTTGTTGTTAAATGAGATAAGCAGGAAGGTCTATGAATTTATTTTCATGACATCATGGCAGAGTAAAGAGTCTTTAAATAGTGAGGCATCCTACTACACATGCATGATTTTAAAATTAATTATATGCATTTTAATGAAGGAGAAATACTTTACTGTCATTGCACTGCTGTTCTGTTACTGGTTGTGTGCATAATCAGCTTTTTAATTTCTGCTTTCCACACCAAGCAATCACAAGTGCTTACAGAGCGTACACTGCTGTAGGACCTCCTCGTGCCTTCAGTTGTACAAAAAGAAGGCTGGACTGACCTGCCAGTAGGAACTAACTGCAGCAAAGTTGCTTATGTAAAAGGATAAATCTGCAAAACTTGGTTTCTGTCAAGATTGCCAAATGGTTTTAAATAAATGACTTGCTGTTCTCTGCTTTTTAGCACTGTTTTTGACAGGGGAAGATGTCTGGTAGCTCTCTACCTTGAAAACTTCAGTCTACATTAAGGAATTGTTAGGAATAGTATTAAAGCTCTACATCTAATAAGTCAGGCTGCAATTTCATCATAAATGATGAAAGGTATGGTTGACACCATTTTCTTGGTGTTCAAGAAGCAATGTAGATAGTGAATAAAATGAATTCATTGTAAAGAAAATATTACACATACATTATATAACTCAGATTGAAAAGCTCTATTTACTCAATTGGAGGCAAGCTTTTAATAAAATAGATGAATAATTTATATTTCTCTTTTTCCACTAGCTGCTTATATGCCTTCTAGTATCCCATAGTCATTCTCGGACAACTATTCACAGTTTGATTCAAAAAGAGATTAAATGCTTAAATGCCTCATTGAAGGTCACACAGGAAGACTAACAAAGCCAGGAATTAAATAGAGATCTGTAATAATTGTCTAGTTTAATATTTATTTACATGATTTCCTAGCACTTGAGTTAGGGCTGTTTGGTTGGGCGACAGCCAAAGTCATGTCAGCTTTCCCAGTTTGACAAGATACCTATGTTTTGCTGCCACTGTTACCAGTTAACGTTTCTTCAGTGATGACAAGCCACACTCAGAGCCCAAAAATATCTTAAACTTGACCATTTCATAAACTGACATGCTTTTCACAGTGTCTTGGCTCTTTACAAGGTCTGATCAAATGTTATTTGATGTAGTTTTAAAATAAAAAGTTATATTTTAACATGTATTTTTTTCCCAGTGATTTTTTTTATGGACTATGACTTGGAATAACCTAAGATACTTTTCCATACAATGGAGAAATACATTCTCCAAAGAGTTGTATTAGCCAGTCCCCTTCCAATTCAAGACAAAAGTATGAGCTGAAGACATACAGGCAAAGGAATAAAAAGTAACATTCAAATGCCAGTTGCTTTTTCTCACATTGCAATTATTTTATGCTTGAGTAGATAAACAAGGGAACAGTTCCCTCTTCCCTTTTTGTCATTGCTGAGATCTAGCAGAGGTAACAGAGACAGGTATTTTTCTACATTTGGGAATATGTGTGCATATATTTTAGGTTGGAAAATCCTGTTGAAAAAAAATTTCTCTCTATTGAACCCTCTTTAAAAAAAAAAAACACGCAAGCCTAGCAGTTTTTTTCCTAGCCATTCTGTTCATCTTAGGTACCTGAAGCTGGCAAAAAAGAATGGATGGTGTTTGTGGATATTTTCACATCTGCTCTCATTTCAAAGAAACAAATAGTAAATTCTAGGACATGTATTATTCCCCTAGAAACCAGTTGTGTTTCCAGTAAACCCTTCACAGCTGTTTGACCTTGCTGCTTTCCTGCACATAAAACTCATATTTGCTATTGAACTGCTGGCTCTATGAGAAACAATCCGTCAGTTTTACAGATGCTGCAAACACTTCAATTCACTACAAAGTTAACAGTATCACACTAACTCTCACATTACTGGTTCTATTTTCAAATAATTGACTTAGGAACAAGTATTATTTGGCCCTTGTCAGGCTGAGTGACTCGTCAGCACACAGCATAGGGAAAGGAGTGCTCCAGAGGGTATCACAGCAAGCGGTAATCCTGGGCCCTCTGCCGCTTCCCATCTGAGATGGGAAATTTTAGCTCAGTCAGAGTAGACCTGTGAAGCTTCATGGTGACTACCTTAGTCCTTGGGCCCGTATTGGCCAAAGTGAAAATAAAATAATAGTTTCTTGGAGTATGGGTACGACAGCTAGGCTTTCATTTCTCATCAGTGCCTACCTAAAGGACTGAGTCTCATTTTTTTCTGCCTCAGTGGAGATGTGATTTTTTTTACAAAGTGGAAAAAGTTCCAGAGCTGCAGGTAAGAATAGCCACACCAAGAAAATCCTGCATCTTCGAGCATTCTCCTAGAAAGCCCAGTAAGCTGGGAAGGTTTGAAGGTAGGGGTCCCACAACTTGTTAAATAAAGGGTGATTGTGTGCTCTAGGCAGGGCACGTATAGCGATGAACCACTTCAAAAGTCCATCTACTGACTGTGACCTCAGCTCTTCCTAAGCACAGATGATCTGAGCCCCTGCTAAAGGGACTAGCAACGTGGGTGCAGGATACCAGGGACCATGAGCAGTTGAGTAAGGGAGATCTTTTGAAACATTAAAGGTCAATGCTTCAGGAATTGCTCCATTGACTTCAGTGTGCCTGCTAGGAAGCCTTTAGTGAAGTTCATATATTCATTTCAGTGTCATTTATATTGAAACCCTTCAGTAGAAAGACATAAACAATTTTTGAATCTATTCTAAATTGAAGGATTTATGATTAAATGTTGAGATTTTAATGATGTCAGACTTCATAAATCTACAGAATGCTGGTATTATCAAACTAAAATTATAAAGGGAGAAAAACATCTGTCTCCTTTGTCATCACTCTCATCACTTACTCAGAGCACTTTGACATAAGAAGAGTGCTCATTTTATCAATTAAATAACAGCAAAAGTACCATGTAGCTTATTATTCAATACAGATAGCTACAGTTCTGCAGCAAAGAGTAAATAATTTATCAAGGGAATTTTTTTGTGAATGATCTACAACCAATGTAGAATTTTATTAAATTGAATGCCTTATTTTTGACTGTATGCTAAATCACATTTGTGAATTTCTTTGCCAGTTACTCAAGCTGTATCCTTTGTTGAGAACTGTCAACTAAGGTTGATTGTTTTCACATCAGTTTTGAGAAAAGGATTTTGCATGTATTAGGCTTCAATCCTCACAACTTTATGACCAAGTTTTAGAAAAGAATATGAATTTTATCTTTAAATTGTATTCTTTGCCCCATTATGATTAGTTCTTATTGGCTTGAATGTGAGTAGAAAGTAAACAGCAAAGGAGTGGTGGCCACAGTAAAATTATTTACTTAAAATGAGAGGTTTAACATATTGGTTAAAATTATTTAATTAAAAAAATCAAAATGTTTCTTGGATCATGGAATTTTCTAGCTGTGCAAAAACTTTCTTTCCAGGTCAGCAAATAACATTATCAGTAGGATAATGCCCGTAATAGCAAATAATTCATATGTTTTGGTGGCAAGAGCTTTGCAATGTTTTTTTAAAGACACCCTATTTTCTTAAAGGAGTTTCTGGATCTTCTGTTTAGAAGGGGTAGCAGCCTTGGTTGAATTGTGTGTAAGAGCAGTGTACAATTTTTTGCTATTCAGTTTTAACAATACAAGTACAGCTTAATAGGGACCATATCTATAAATCTATTTGTATGCTTCTCATGATCATAAAACAAAGATTGATGCAGTCATTTGTAATAAGTGTAGGAAAAAAGAGTAGCTAGGAAAAAAATACATTTTGGTTTTGTGTTGTAATGTAGAATTTTAATCCAATATTTTGCTGAAACTTGCAACTCTAAGTCATTTTGCCATACACTCATACTTTTGAAAGTTTGAGTAGAAACACATGCTAGAATAATTTGATCTGTTGTGCCATATCTTTCAGTACCATAAATTAAATCTAAAATTCTCAGTTTAAAAATACTGGCTTTTTTGTTAAACAAAATGTCCTTTCCCTTTGTCATATGCCTGTTGTTTTCCAGGTTTAACAGTATTGAACTTATTGACATATAAAATATTGAGTCAAGAATAATGGATTCCATACTTTGCCCTGGCCAAGAAACAGAAAAATCAAGATATTTTTCTTTTCTTCTTCACATCCATGTTATACATACATTAAGCATATTCATGGGTAAATCACTTGAAAATCTTCCTGTTTAAAGTTTATGGTAACTTGTATAATCTTTACAGTGCTTAAAATTTAGGATAAATTTGAAGAACTCTGCATATAAATTTAATTACTTTTCAGAGATAAAAGTTTTAATTGTGTCTTTCCAGAGGAAGACAGGAAAATATTATTTTCTGTGTCATCCATAAGGTTACTGAGGTGCTAAGAAAAAGGCACTAAATTTCAACCTGTTCAAGAATGTGGAATAATGCAGGTAAATTGTTTAATATTTGTGTGGATTTAGAGATAATGGCTTTTTGTTCGTGTGGATTAGAAACCACTGGACCTGCATTTTAGATGCCATCTCAGAGTATAACAAGCTCCAGTATCAGAATGAGTTATGCTACTGATATCAAAAAACAGCTTTATTAGTCTGATGAACGAAGCAACCATGCTGCAAATTTTTCCATGTTTCCATAGCCAGGTGTAATGTATATTCAGTTAGATTGCTCTAGGGTTGGCTTCCAATTTTGCACATGCACTTAAAAAGAGTCTCCTATGCTCCTTTTAAAAAGTCTCACTGAAAGCATGGCACAGAAGATTACTCTAACACATACTTAGTTTCCACTGTATTACACTTTGTAGGTTCTGAAAGGACCTAAGAGTACTTTAGGTTGCAAAGATCTCTACCATTACTGTAGGTGATGCATTAAAGGGAAACAGATTTGTTCACATCCAAACTTAATGCAGTCTTTTCACAAAGTGTCCCCCAGATGACCTCACATAAGAGTTCTTTCTTTTTTTCATCATGGGACCTAAAAGCAGCACTGAGCTTTCTGATGGACTCTTCATTTCAACCGTGGCTTCCGTTCCTCTTAGGCTTTTGACCTGAGCTCTGCCTTCCAGCTTCCTGTGTTCAGCTTGAAGAGTTAGAGCTTCATGCTCTCCTGTTCCTATCTTACCTATTTTTTTTCTGACAAAGCAAAAATAAGAATAGTTCTGGGACTTTTGCCAAAAGTGACTTCCAGCTCTCAGATAAATCAGGAAATATTTCTACCTTTCTTAAAGCCGGAGCTTTGAGATTCCTTGGAGCACAAACTGCATTCCTGAATGTCCACAGGGCACATGCCTTCACAGAACTGAAAGTGTTTGCAAATCTCACTTCTTGTTTACTCTGAATAAATGTGGTAGCTTTACAAGAGTCCCAGACAAAATGGATTATGTTAATCTAATTTCCATAAAGAGCAAGGGAGAAGATCTAAATCATACTTCATAACTGTACACATTCTAAAGGTAACAGCCACTACAAAAATGGAGAGGTTTAACTGAATAAAAATCTGGCTTTCCTTTTTCCAACATGGGCACAGTAATTAGCAATCTACTGCTTTTTCCAGTACTCAGTACATTATTTTTAATTACAAAACAATACTACTTAAAATCTGTAGACTTCTATAACAGCTATGACTTTATGTCCCTTTTTCCCACTTTCTGGGTGTTCTGTAAATCATCTTTTTTTTTAATGCAGGAATCACTTTTATCACTTGTTTTCAAAACGTGTTCCATTAATGTGCTATGTTTAATGCAGCCTGAAGGTTCTTTAAGGTAGTAAACATTAACTCCTACTTCCCTTAAGTCAGCAGTTGTTTGAGCTCACACATTACCTAACCACTATTTCTCTTATTTATCAGCAAAAATAAAGCAAAACATGAAGCAGCAAGGAAGCTCTGTCACACTCTCTTTTAATGGAATTCTTGCCTTAAACTCCACAGAAACCAGTTTCACAGATGAGCATCATTCCTAGGGTAAATATTGTAAGAAATAAAGATTAAACAGTCTAGAATGAGAAAGAAGATAGAGTGATGAACCAAATCTTAGACTCCCATGCCATCACGTCTACAACACAGCCTTGTCTCAAAGGGTTTGAGCAGATTGGAAATGGAACAGAGTGGTTTTTCAGTCATTGTCTGTCTGAAATCTCAGGAAGTCAGACATTTTGGCAAATTTGTAGCATTTGTACAAGAGCAACATATGTAATGAACTTTCCAGTTTTAGAGAGCAAGTCTGAAATGATTGTTTCAGTCCTGTGTGAAAATTTTGGAAGAAAGCATCATAAAATTTCAATACCATCAGTCAGACAGGTCTTTTGTTTAAAATCAAGATTTTAATTGAAAATTTTAACCATTCCATAATAAAATTATAATGATGATGATGAAGAAAACTGTGAAATAACACTGCTAAGTTTTTCCTTCCTTTAATGAAAGTTTTTCTTGAAGCTACCTTTCGTTAGTTTACAGCAGAATAATTAAGTCCTACAACAGGTATTAATAAATACCTGAAATAAGGAAGCCTCTATAACTATGACGATTATTACTCCTATTTTTTGTTTTGATTCCTATTTTCTTTCAACAGATGAGTGGGAGGTAGTTATTTGGGCACTGTAGAAAGGGATTAGGAGAACTATGGAGTTTGTTTATTTGTGGTCACTTGTACGGTTTTTACAATTAATGAGCAATCCTTTGAAAACCTCTGTGCATAATTCACAGGCTCACTGAATTTCCATCTGAAGTTTATTTTCTGTTCACCAGGAGCTGCAAATTTAAACTCCTTTTTCAATAATACGCTTTGCAAATTGTATAATAAATAATATAATAGCTTGCCAAAGCATATAGGACATATATTGCCATGCTAAAGAAATTTTTTACATTGCTATGTTTAAAAAAAATCTATTTAATGGATTTTTTTGTCAAATGAAAGTGTGCTTTGTCTACCACATAATAACGCCTTTTTATGTTGAGATAAATGTCAGAACAGATTTATATTTTCCTCAAAGTTATTGTGTTTAATCTTTCTAGATGCTTCATAATAAGTACGAGATTGTACTAAAACTGAATATAAAATTATTTTTTTCTGACCCTGCTAACAGCTTGGCAAGTTTGAAATCTAAACTTTCTTTTAAATGGAATAGTTCTGTTTATTTCAATGTTTGGTACTCTCATTGGTGTGAGGAGGATCTCACTGAGCTGTAAATCTTGTTGTAAAATCAAATCTTCCTTCCTCAGTCTTATAAATTAAGGTATTGTGTTCATGCCCTGCCCTTTAAGGAAATATTTGTTTCAACAATTGAAGCGAAAGCATTTGAAACCTGGAATCCAATGAAGACAGGGGTGCAAACTGTATTGCACAGTACAGTAACTCGTCTCCACAAAAAGCCAATACCAAAAAGTGAAGGCTCAAAGTGCCTATTTCATTTCTTTCGAATTTCTGTTAAGTTATAGAAAATAATACGTTCTCCTGCAGTTTCCTGAACTGTGTACACCATGTCTGTGAAAGAATAACCTATTCCTGCTAGTTCTACTATCTTTATTGTTTCCTTAGATTTACTGCACATTCCATGAAACATAAACTCCATTTACCTCTTGTAGAAATCTCTTTTGTGTATTTCTAAACGGTTCTATTGATTTAATTGGTGAAAGGGAATGATCAGCTGCGCTTGGCTTTGTAAGAATAATTCCTTAGAGAAATTGTGTTTTAGTGAATTGTGAAGTGTCCGGAGGCTCATTTGGTTTCCTGCCTGGAGTCCAGGACCTCAGTTTCTTGACACCAAAATAGCTGAGCAGCTGGAATCCTTGCTGTGGTATTGCAAATGAGTGAATTTGAATTAGCGTCTCTGGCTTGCTAATCCTATATTTCAATTGTTAAATGTATTTTAGATTTTAATTTTTGGACCTGAGGCATTCTTAGAAAGTTCAGGTAATCAACTACTTTAAAATGTATCCTATTTACACAGTTTAATATACTACCTGCATAATACCTGAATTTGGCCCTTATAGAAACAACCATTTGTAGTGTCCCCATCGACAGAACGCTACGTATTGCTTATTTTCATGCTTACCCCCAGATCTGTAGTTTGGGGGGGGGCAGAGGGGTTGGTGGGTGAGGGTAAGAGAAAAGAAAAAGCAGACATAAACTCTGGCAAACCTTGGAGAAAGAAAAGTAAATTATGAAGTTAAAACCCCCTTCCCCAGTACATACTGCTTTGGGCAACCTCAGCTTTACGCATAAGGGTTGTTATGTGAAAATAGTTCTATAAGCATGAGGGCACAGGTCCAATATTGTCCAATATTTTACACCTTGGGGATTGAAATCCTTTGCTCAAATTGTATTTGGAAGCAATGTGGAAGCCATTGAAAATCTCAGGTTATATTTTCCACTGCTCTACCTTTCTATGAGCTGTTAAAATGCAATAAATAAGGAAAACCCAAGGCAAACGTAATGAATGACATGCAGGAAACAGTACCTTTCCTGCCTAGTGCAGCAGTGTCTATTGCAACCTATGGAATAACTTTACACCCATCAAAATAATATCCCACTATTAAAAGTGCTTTTACTGAAGCATGTGTAATTCTAGTCTTTGGAAACTTGGACACCATCCTTTGTTTCTATTTACAGCACTTTTAAATTATTTTGAATGCTTTTAACTTGAAAGTCTAGTACCTGATACAAGTTTCTCATTAGTAGAACTACCTCTAAAATATTTCTAATGGAGCCTTTACTATACCCTACTAAATCTCCAATGTCTGTCTGATCCTCTGTGTCTCATATGTCTGTCTCCTGTATTTCCTACCAAAATCTATTTATTTTATTTCTGCCTGGGAAATAATTCAGGGTGCCAGCATTTTAAACAAGGCTGGGTGATGGTATTGTTAAGCTGGAATGTCTTTCTGGCTGGCATCAAGCCGGTTTTTGACCTTTGAAATATTGGCTCGAGGAATATGTTTGGGAGATGTATGCAGTTCCCTTAAGAATTTGCAGTTTTTGTAAACTTAAGAAGGTTCTGCATTAATCACTATTTCAGGCTCGTGTAGATACATTGTTCGGAATTAGGCTGAAATTCAATTCCCCTGAATTTTTAAGTTTTGAGTGGATCACTGCTAACAAAATTATGTCATGAGTTTTCAACTGAAGAGAGCTTTGTTTGGTTTGGAATTTTGGGTTTCTGTCAAGGAAAATGAGAAATGCAGAGAAGGGAGCGTTATTGTTATGATGGGTAAGATTCAATTATTTTTTTTATTCTTGTCTAATCTCTTGAAACTTACATTCTGCTCGTATCATGTGGTCTGTTTTTTCTCAGACTGGACAACTGGTTTATTGCTTCACAGATGGAGATAAGTTTGTGAAGTAGCTGCAAGTCACTTCAGGTTATGCTTGAATGGCCGATATGTATCAAGTGAGCACAATCAGCATGCTGTGTTCTGCTAAATGGAAGATCAATTTGGAAAGAGAAAAAGTGATCTGAATTTAGACACATTTCACCAAAAGTTGTTTAAATAGTTTCTCAAGAAGTACAGGTCCATATGAGAGAACTAAGAATATTTCATTCTATAGGTTCCATATGTTCAGGATATCCCAGACACTATTGCCAGTTATGTACTACGCCATTCCCTGCCTCAGTCACTGGACATACTGCAAGACCTTGTGTTCCCAATGGCAATGGAATGATGGTTTATAGCAGTTTGCTGGTTTGTTTATTGTAATAGCCATGATTTTCTGACTGCTGAGTAACCATAAAGAAAGGAAACTCCTATCAGCATCCACTTTAAAATAATTTGTATTTTGTGATTTGTATCAAAGCATAATGCCTTTTTATGTGTCACTTTTATTGTGGTGATTACCATTAGAATAACTGGCTGGTGTTAATAATTCCATTGCATGGAATGAGAGTTTTTCAGCCTCGCCTCAGGGATTGCACTTGCAATTCCCTCCATGGTGCCAGCTGCACCATGCCAATGAGCAGAGCTGAGTAAAGCTCCATTTTTGGGCTTCTAATGTGGATTTTTTTCAAGGATCTTCTAAGGTGGGTTGGAGGAGGAGTATATTTTGAAGATTTTATTTTTTAAAATACCAAAATTGTTTTCATGCAACAATTATCCTCTGCTCTCTGAAGTCCTCTTGTGAGCAATGAAACATAAGAAAAGCTGTTAGTAATTCTAAAACATAGCATTTATTTCACTCAAACCTGGAACGAAATAGTCATTCATGAAATACATCAATGCTACCATGTTTACAGAACAAGAAATTTATCTCAAACTTATCTCTGTTAGAGACAACCTGTAGATGGTGTATATTTACTCTGTTCTAGTCTAGGGTTTTGTTGTGTATCTTAGAAGTCTATATGAAAGGACAATGGCTAGGAAAGAACATCAAAAGAGCCCATGAATTTCTGTTACAAAATGCTATATTTTTAATGAAGACACTTAATTGCAGCATACAAGGAAGTACAAGATGCTCATAGCAAGACTTAAGGCCATAAGTAGAAATCATATCCCTAACTGTTGTAAGAAAAAATGTACCAAGTGCTGTTTCTTATTGTCTTACTGACCTTATAATAGGTAAGAAAGAAAATTAGAGCTATTTTCAGAACATATAAATACAGCTATTAAATAGACCAGGACCCCACCTTACTCATAAAATGTTTGGAGGTTATAAATCAAATAAAGCTTGAAAGATACTGCTCTAGCACTTGAAGAAATGTGCTAGATGCACCAAAGCCCAAGGCAAATCCTAGAAAATCCTTTGAGATGGCAAACTACTGCATATTGTTTAAAAAGCTGGTTACTTATCTGCCTTCTTGCTTTATACTTAAGATGGGGATTTTTTTGACTGTGTGACTTCTCATCTAGTTTCTCATCAGAAATAACTACCCTGTAAAAGATATGCTCTAGTATTGACAAACCCTTTATAAAAGATGTCTGTACTCGGCCTTATGCTGCTTCCTCTTAGCACCTGAAATGCTAAGAATAAAACAGTTATTTCAAGATCTACCTTTATTTGTATTCCTGGACATAGCATTCAAAAATCCAAAGCCCCTTGAGGGAATTCAAATAATTTTTACCTATCCTCAAAATAAGCACATATCTTTCCTGGATACAATAAAGAAAATCTCATATTGAGTTGAATCAACCCCTTGCATATTAGGTTAAAGCCCCATCTCATCAAAGCAGAAGATAAAAATTATTTTTTTTTCTGTCTATCATACAGTATTGCTGGGTTTGGAAAGCTGCATGGTGTGCATTCTGTCCAGGGAAAAGGGAGATAAATAATAGACTAGAGAGTGGTTTTGCTGCATATGCATAATAATGTAAAGAATTATGAGCAGTTTCTATTTTTCTTTTACATTACCTACTCTCCCAAATGTATCAGAAAACTGTATTGTAACTAAACGAGCAGCATTGTTTTCTGTTGTTGCACAGGACATTCAAACTGCAACAATATTTTTCTTCATCTTGAGTTCAAAAGCCTTTGTACAATTTCTGTTGCATTTTGAAATACAACTGTTAGACGTATCCTTAGATTTTTACAGTGATTTACAATAATCTTCATTCAGAAAGGAGTATCACGTAAAATAGTTTTCACTTTGCCCACGATTAAGAACCTCCGAATCTGTCCCAATTTGTGTTTTGTTCTCTCTTGCGAACTTTATATTTATGTCTGTCATCATAATCTCTCAAAGACTGCTTCTGTTACCACATCTTCATAGAATACCACCAGCATATCTATGGATTTTGTTGGCAGGTTCAAGGTATTTGAGTATAATTTCCCATAACGTAACCTTTTCCGAGCCTTATATTGGAAGTAAATCCCTTTGCTGTCCTCAGTCACAATGTGTCAAACACAAGATCTCATGCTAGGATGATGATCTGTTTGAAAGTATAATCTTGGAGTTTGAATTACAGTAATCAACTACCAACATTCATCTTACCATAGTCATAAAATTTAAGAAATACTTACTGGCCAGTCAGATATTTCAAATTTAATATCTACTGTATTCCTACTTAATTTGGGCAATTTCTAGAATATTGATTGAGCGGGGTTTCATTAATCCTTCAGAAACCTTGTCTGAAAAACTTAGACATTTTCCTTTCTGTCCGTTTCCTCTTTCTTTTCCTTACATTACTGAAGTAGATTAATGCCAGCTCCACATCTTAGCAAACTCCTAGTGAAAATCAAAAAGTGGAAACATTTCATTCCACTGGAAAGCAACTATAAGAAGACAAATGGGTGTGAGCACAAAGCACGTGCACCTCCAAATGCGCACTTGAAGAGACGTGTTTCCTCAGCACCCAGTTTAGACAGTTGAATTGCAGACAAGTGCTTGTCTTCGACCATCTTTTTATCATGTCACTATGTTTCTGATATTGTAGATCTATGTGATCAGATCACATTGGTGGCTGTTCTTTTAAACGGAGTAGCTCCCTTAAACATTGTGCATAAATGGTGTTGATTTGCTGGGCATTGGTTCTTCCTATGGTACCTACACTTTGAAGAAACATTGATTGCAACAGTAGTCATAGTGGAATTCAGTGCTTTTAGATCTTGATATTGCCAAAATAAATAAAGTAAAAGCAAACTTTTGTTACAATCCCCTTAAATCCTACATTGTCCTGTAGTAATTGTGGGTTGTTTTCCAGAGCAGATGTCTATTTACATTATGTTAAGATTTAGTTAGGGTTTGAGAAAGGAAAATTACATCTCAGTTTTACAGTGTGACTAATATGTGTGTAAAGGATTAAATCAAACAACCCAAACCAGCCTGTGATTTACACCCCAATTCTGACCAGTTCTTTGTACCTGAAGCAGTATTAAGAATGTAAAACACTCTAGCTAATTGTCAGTGGTGTACCTCCTCTATAGCAAAATTTAAAACAAAAAGTGATACCATCAGAAATAATTGTAAGTTTTCCCTGTGCAAATAGTCATCCTTTCTGAGGTTCAGAACTTTGGAAGGGTCTTAATAGTTGCTATATTGGATGTGGGTTTGATTCAAATAATAGAGGAAATTGATGCAGTGTTCTCAAACATGTATTGCATAGGTTTATTACATTTTCATTTCCTTGTGCTTCATGGCTAAGAATAGTTTTTACATCTGTTCCTTCTATTATCATTACCATGTATTAAATTTCTCTGTCTCTGCTGGTATTAATGGGAAGTCATGCTTTGGTTGAAATATTCTGAAAGATCTACTGCCACTTACATATATTAACACAGCAATAGTCATCTTCTGAATCTTTAGCTTTTGTCTTCCAAATCATGTTCCTGAAAACCAGACTGCTTCAGTCTGATTATTTGAGTAGTTTACATTTCAGAGCTTGTTCTGCAGGATTCCTGCTTTGCATATAAAGATCCAGGTTTCGATGCTACAAAACAAGAAGATACATGAGTTCTACATAATGCTATTTGAGCTTTTCTTCTTTCCAACTTATTTGATGTTCCATATCCCGAAGGGCAAACTTGTGATTAACCATGTATGTGTAAACGTATATATGCACCTCTAAATGTAGTTATATAGAGACATATGAGCTTCATTTCAAGCTCCTCTCTAAATATATTGAATAATTATTTCAACAGAACACTTCAATTTTAATTAGGTCATCTACTGTATCATATTTCAGTACAGAATTCCTCAAATTGGAATAAGGTGCTCCATCTTTTTTTAATTCTTAATTTTTATCATTAACATTCTTATCTCTTTGCGCACTGTGGCCTATATTTACAAAAACAATAATGGTGCCTTTCTGTCCATTTTCTCTTGTCATGCTTGTATTTGTCACATTTTAAAACCTTCCATAACACATTAATAAGTCTTTCTGTCATGTTTACTCCATCATCATTGCTCGAGGAGCTTGGAATGGAATGTAGTCTTTTGGTAGCTCATGCATAAGAATGTGGGACAAAGCATCACTGAATTTTTCCTTCCACTTATGGTAGGTGTTGATGAGGCTCAACTGATCTGGTGACCACTGGTTCTCAAGTGCCTTGTCTTTTTAGAATACCTTTGAGAAAGCTCTGTCTAAAACAAGGAAATTTTATTTGTACTGTAGAAAGTTCTGCTCTGCAACAGAAGATAACTGCCAGCAGCCTGAAGCTTTTTTAAAAATTCTTTGAATTTAAGAGCTTGAGGGATGAAGTAGATTCTAAAATTCTTTTAAAAAAAGCAAGAAAAAAAACCAAAAACAAAGCAACAACAAACAAAACAAAACAAAAAAAAAAAAAAAAAAAAAAAAAAAACCCCAAGATACAGGACAAAGTTGCTGTTTGCAATAGTCTTCATCAAGAGAATGCCATGGCACAGCATGCTATGCTATTTGGGGTCTCCAAACAGCAGAAAACTCTGCACATTACTGCTGTTTGACAGAGAAGTGAGAAGGATGGAATGACTGAGGTCATGTTTTCATCTGCCAGAAAAAGAATCTTCTGGCCAAAACGAGATAGCAAAATTATCGTTCATCATAGTGCAATGTGAAATGCTGGTGTTACTCTGTGATGGAGGTATCCAAGTTAAGGAACTAGTCTGCCACTAGGGGACTGTTTCTCAACAGTACAGGTCAGTAAATCCTTCCAGGATTTACTCACCTTGAAACAGTCCTATTAAGGGACTCGAATTCTTGCCAGTTTTGCATGCTTAAGGTGTCCTTACGTCTCATCACCGTTAGCACCATAAAATATTGAACAGGTTAACTCAGAGCCGTTCAGAATTCACAATACAGCTGTGATGGTGCAGGACAAGATCTAAATGTCCTGGGCCTGTATTCTGGATGTAGTGACAGGTTTGCAATTTTGAGAAAAGAGACTGCCTAAAAACTGTAAGAATACAGATTTGAGGAAAAGTTTTCAAAAGCTGCAAATTGACTTAGCACTTAAGTATTGCTTTCAAACACCATTTGCCTATCTCTCAGTACATAGTACTAAAACCACACCCAAATGTGGTGTCTGAGTAACATTTTTAACATTGCTTTTAAGCTCCATGCATAATTTAGGGTCTTAGAAAATGTAGTTAAAAGTAGTCAAGGGAAGCTAATATTTTTATAATGTGGTGAACATTTTATTCTTACAGGCAAAACGTTCTGTTTTGATTCTATCGCATTTTTTCACTTGTTCTGTAAAAATGTTCTCTTTCATATATATAGTACTCACATTATGATATCTGCAACCTACTGACAGTTGCCTGATCTAAACTGCTTCGTATGCATTTGCAGTCTTACCTGAAAAAAATGTTTCAGTGTATGACAAGTGATCTGTCTTAATAATTATCTCTTCAGTATGACTTGTGGTGAATAATCATCTTGTTTCAATTTACACTGTAAAATATATAAAACAGTTTTATATATAGCTCAGCTCAGAATCAGCTCAGAAAATGACCCTTCAAGTGTACCTGCCTCACATGATGAAACTGTTCCTCAGAAGAACACTTAAATAAGTTACAATGGTTCATTTCACACTTTTAAACTGGGATGCCCAGAGGGGACATCCAGTGTGGCAAACATGAAAATATAAACGCATTTATGCACTTCTGTAAGTAATTTAGGATGCTGTGCTCTTTACTTCACCTCATAAGCAAGTTCACATATACTGGATTAGTTGAGAAACATTTGGCTGTTGTATTTAAGACACAGGCAATTGAACACGGATCAGGTAAACCTAAGAGGCCTGCAAAGGCAGTCTTTTAAAATCCCTTTTCTAAGGTCTTTATTCATTTAGATAACCAAAAAATGCATTTAATCCTACCAGTTCTTGTATAGAATAAATTCCATTCTATTCAGCTCTAAATTTTTGTATGTTTTCGTATTGAAATTCAGCTCTTCATGCATTTTGACCTTTTCAAGAAAGCCTGCTTCATTGTGAATTGTGAGAGCATTAGGAAGGTAAACACATTCAGTACTTGTTATTCAATGAGTTTGGATTTAGAAAGTCATTGTCAATAGGTTAATCCTTTTGTACAGACAGTCTCTTTGGCTAAGAGGCATCTTAAACAAATACAGGTTTTACCAAAATGCTAATTTATCAGTCTTTTTGTCAATTGTCAAAGAACAAATCTCAGCGGAGGTCTTAAAATTGGTTATTTCTAGTTTACATTCACTCCATGTTAGCACAGTTTCAAAAAGAACTTCTGTGTACAGAAGTCTAGGCACAGACTATTACTCTGCTCAAGAAATCATTAAAAGCTAGGGTTTTCCTGGAGTGCTTTATGAGGATGAGGGAAGGGATAAGTCTATCTCGTTTCAACACATATTTATATATCCCATGAATAGCAAGGATACCAAAGTCAGCAGCAGATTGGCTAGGCACTTAAAAAGAAAAGAACATACCCAAGTCTGATTAAACGTCAAGTGGCTCTTGAACTGCACATCATGTTATTCACCAGGTTGATATATTTTAGACTGCTGGTTAAATGTGGAAGTAGAAATTAGGGATTCTGAGAGAGAATTGCCATAAAACAGCTACTTAACTTGCAACAATTCTGTGGGCAGAAGTTCAGCAATAAATAAGGTGAGGCTGCACATACAACTTTTACCTCACCTGTTATTGGAAGTCTTTTCATTGCTTCACAGTCTTCGTACAGGTCCTATATTTCTGTTTATTTCTACTTCAGAAATGACAGACAATAGGACTAGAGAGGAAAATGTGCATCCATCCAGGTAGGCATCAAGAAAGCCCTCCTGAAATACAGGATTCCAGAACTTATTTTAAAATTCCTAGGATCAACAATCCATTGAAAAAAACCTGAGGTCATTAGTCAGAGCCACAGGAGACCAAAATTACAGTGAAGATACTATTCACTGAACCTCTTGATAGATGCTGTTCTCCATGAGCTACACCTAGATGATGGCCTCTATGTGCTCTCAAATTTCAGTTTCTGTTTAATTTCTGGGTGAAGTCCTGAAATTACACACACACACACACCCTATTAGTTAGAACTTCATAGTGTACAGCTGGCTGAATGCTAAAAGATTGTCTGCTTCCTGGGGTAATTATATGGATTCATCTGGAACCAGAATGTGCCTGTTCAAAAGTCAAAGTGCCTACCTGTGACTGCTTTGCAGAATTTGGACTCAATTAACATGAAAATGGTCAAGAGGTGCAAACACTTCCAGAAATAAGAATATGCTTCATTTTCCTTCTCAGACTATTTTTACATACTAGTAGAAGGAATTTAAAGATGATATCGGGGCATGTTTTGTTTTCCCAAGGAACTTTTTACAGCATGGATTGACAGCTGGTGGTTCCATTGTGTCAGGGAATATAATTTTTTTAAAAAAGCAGCATTTTTGGAAACTGGTCTCTAGGCAGTCCAAATTACTGTGCAAAGTAAGGCACTTTTGGAAAGGCTTGAAAAGCACTTAGCTTGTATCAGAGTAGAATACAGTAAATAATTTTATTAGTTCCACAACCAGTGGCCTTCTGCTCCACTATTTTCTTAAGAATTTATTTAACAGATTTGTCTGGAGATTAATTATTGCAAATCCATTAGTAACTTCCTTCAGTAACACTGAGGGCTGGAGTGATTATATTCCTTCTGCTCTATCTGCCTCTTCAACTGTGTATTTGAGGATTTTCATATTCTTTTGGATTTCTAAACCATGCAGGAAATATCAGCACGAGAAAACAGAAGGTCAGTCCCAAAGCTGGCCTACTGAATGTTGCCCTAACTTTTAGTTTGCTTTGCTTGATAGAGCAGATGAGGGAACCAAAAGCTGATTTTTTTTGTCCCTGAAACTGCTTTCCTCAGGCAGTTGTTTGTTAATAGCCTATATAGCACGAGGCTATGTTAAAAATGTTCTTCTAGTAAGAGTATCAACAGCAGTAGATACATCAATAGCATTAGGTCAGTACTAAGTGTGAATAACTTGAGCACAGTAATAGGGACGGCAAGAGTCTGAAGTATGGGAGTACTGGCTGAAGGAAATACTATGGCCCCTCAAACTACTGGCTGCATCTAGGGGAAACAAACCCATAATAGATTGTATTATCTTATCATATATTTATTTAATTAATTAAAAAATATATCTAAGTAGGTCAGTATAATGAAATGTATTTATTTTGTACTTTTTTGCATTGCATTAATTCAACTAATGGCTTTTAAAGAACAAAGAGGAAAAAAATCGATGGGCTGTTTTAAATTGGTGGATTCCTGAGTGTGATTAGATAGATAGTAATCTGCTATTTGCTCTGTTTTTACTCTGTTTATTGACTGCAACAGTGCAAACTCTTGTATCACTTTTCAGATCAGACACTGTATTCTCACAGATTTAATGCATGAATAAATACATTGTGTTAAAAAATTATGTAAAATTTCTGTTTAGAGATTGGAAAATATACGTATAAAATGCTACCAGTTTAAAAAGTTGCAGAGAAAAGGATGGTACAATTAAGCATTATTTCTAGTCTAAATGAGCAAACATCAGTGATTAACTGAAGACAAATGAAAATATCTGACTGACAGAATTTTAATAGCATTAAAATATTATTTCCAGGGGTGTACCTTCACTTTCTTGCAAACACTTCTTTCCATATTTTTGTTGAATGCCTTGACATATCACTGACTTCATCACGGACCCACTGTGCCTTTAAGATGAGGCAATAGCTGGTACTAACATTAAAATATTTTGATTTTTGAAACTACTCTATTTCCAGAGATTTCTCTACCTAGTTCTTCTTTCTACTTCTGAGTAAGAAAAAGATTTGGAAGAAAATTATGATTCATATTAATTTGGACATCGTCTGCAAAACTAACTAAAGATGTTGAACACTGCCTACTTCCAAGCAGACCAGGCAATTTAGAAATATCCCAAAGACCAGAGAAATTTTTCCTTTGAAAAGAGATGTTTAAAATCTAAACGTGTTAAAATAAGGAATAATCAGACCCAGAAAACTATCCAGTCAACAAAAATTACGTTTAAGACAATATTTAATTTTTTCTGATTATTATCGAAGCCCTAAACAAATATTCAACTGAAACAAAGAATCTGGCTGTAGTGGGTTTGCAACCATCATACTGCATGTGGTTCTAATCCCACAGTATTTCTTTCCTTGGTGTGGGTGGTGATAGAGCTGTGTGTCCCCAGAGCAGTGATGGCCAGGTGTGCACAGAGCTGCAGTCGCTGCCATGTCACAGGGCAAACTGTGCACTGGGCCCCACACAGAGCTCATGTGTGGGATCCTCTTAGCCCAGCTGCTGAATCCAGCTCTGACTCATTCCTTGCTTCATCCTATTCAAAGACTACTCTAAGGTTGTAGCAAAAGCCAGAATACTGCATTATCAGGTGAAACTCTCTCCACACACGGGAATCAGATTTAGCCAACTAAACCAGTTATAAATTGAGAGAGAATTAAACTCCCTGTGTTTTGTTAAACTCCCATCTCTATCCAAAATTCTGCTTGCTGCATGAGTAAGTTTACATAACTAAGCCATAATCTAATTTCCTTTGGTAATAGTGAAGACATGACAGCATGGACATCAACCCAGGCTAACTGTTTCAGTAAGTACTTTAGGTTCTTGCTATGTTCAAGGTTGCTCTTGCTAAATCTTCACAGCTCTTGTTATCTAAGTTGCATATGTCATATGCATGCCTACCCATGCTGTTGACAAGTCTCCTGAACATGATGGAATCATACCAAGAACTTAAAATAATCTCAAACTAGCAAATGAAAATTATTCTTTAAGCTTTCATGATTCACTGTGAAGGTTTGCATCTTCCTCAGGTAGACCATATGTCATAGGTATATTTCAAGCTGGAATGTTTTGACAGGCATTTCTATTGACCTGTGAAGGGATAGATTTAGAAATGCTTAAAAAATACAAAGAATCAAGCTGAGAAATATTTTCCTTTCCATCTTTCAAAATTATATGGGGATAAAAAAAAAGTCTTCTAACTTGAAATTTAAGATAATGAGGGCATCAGGAAAACACAAAATGTAAACCTGGACTTCAACTACTTTATGGTTTTAATCAATTATTTAAAGATTTTGTCTGTGCAGTTTTAGGTCCAATCTTTTCTAGAAGGCACAGAAACTATTTCCAGTGTGGGATTTGTCCTCCCTGCTTTTTGAGAAAAACTAATAATTTCTATCCTGTCAGGGAGTTGTTTTAATAGATTCTAATGTACTTTATGACATTGTTTATTGCAATAGATTGGTTTTAATATTTTGAGGAACAACATAGAAACATAGAAACAACTTGTGCACAGGAAGGCAGCTGAGCTAAATGGGGATTCCTACAGAGAATTCCAGACTGGAACAAGACCTTTTTCTCATATTCCTTGACAGATGCCTTCCTCCATACAACTGTTGAATAGTTTTTTTGAGGAACTGAATATATCTGCAGTGAATCACCTGACAGCAGTACAAGGACACTCAGTTTGTATCTTCACTAAGACAGAAACCTCTGCTCAACACATAATTATACACTGTGATTTAAATATCTCAATTATATAAATTAAAAAAAAATACTGAGCAATTTTACAATTAGGTTTTTCATTAAGGACACAGTATGACAACATAATCAGCTCTTCATTTAATGGATTGAAAAGTCATCATAGTCTAATTAATATGCCACAGTAATATCAACCATACTGCTTGCTTCCTTGTTCTTTGACTGTTCTTGTGCAATCTTTTTTCAGTTCATGATCTCAGAATACCTCCATATGCAGATTCCTGCATCTGACAGTATTTTGCATATGCCATATCATGCATATGCCATAAATCATGCCAACTTTGTTGGAATTATTTAATTCCTGTTATCACTGAATTTTAGTGATGTTCTAAAGGTAGTTTGGGAAGGCAAATATCTGCACTATTATATCTAAATGTTTTATCTTAGGATGTTCTTGTATTCACCCTGTTCTGTCACACTTGAATACACACTTTAGCCTTTAGTCTCCAAGTCCTGAGAAAGCAGAATAGACTGAAGTGGGTGGTGAGTCATGTGGTTACAGTTCAACTAGGAAAGTGTAATTAAAACAGTTGAAAAGAGCTTTAATGATGATCTAAGTCCAGGAGGGAAACTTGATAAATCCTTCAGTTTTAGCAATGAGGCCAAGCATTTAATGATCCCTGCAGGGAGAAACCTATTTGAAACAAAAAAAAATCCACTTTCTCCCTAAATACCTTAGCAGATGGATATTCCTCTTAGATGGACCAAAATTCAAAAGAGAAAGACAGAAAAGGGACCCCCTGTTCATGCCACTTCTCCTACACGTGGCACTTTTGAGACAATTGTAATGATTGCAGTCATTAGCAACACACTGTTGAGTGCATGCTAAAGTTTTGATAAAACTTATACTGTATGACCTGAATGAGAAATGTGACATTTAATCCAGGTGCACTTGAAAAGATAAATTATTTAACCCCTGAGAGTTCTTAGCTGAGAGATGCTCATAACTCGCTAGATGATCCTTCAAAGAAGCAGCAAAAAAGATTTCTGTTTTTTTCCCTCCTTTGGTTCTTCAGTGTAAGTGATCTTTTAACTATAAATGAGTAAACTGTGTTTCATGAAAGCCAACATTTCAGAAAATGGAATAGTAAACAGCACCATCATAAAGAACTTTGTTACTGACTTATGAGAACAAAGTATTCAGTTGGCAAAGGACTAATGCTGTAGAAATTAAATCAATCTTCAATATAGTTGCAAGGAAAAATGATATAACAATAATAAATCTGAATGCTCATGAGGGATATTTACTATGTAAATGTTCACTAAATAAAGATGGAAGTAAACCTAAAAAGTGGAAGGTAGCTCTAGTGAAAGCTGATGCTTTATACAAGTGATTACTGGTCTTTATTGTGGCATGTATTTTATAGTGTATTTCTTTGGACAAAATGGGAAAACAAAAGATTTTGAAAGCTTGATTTTCTGCAGAAATCCCATTGAATATTCTGACAAAGGATCCATAAATATTTGGTCAATTGGGAGAGTTTCTGAGTAGATACCTTGTGTGTTGCAGTTCTCTGAGCTTTCTAGGAGCTAATCTCTTTGAGAGGGCAAGACAGGGCATAGTGAAAGAACTAGATTGTCCATCAGCATTTTCGAAAGTGCTAAGAGGCCTCTAGAGAGATGACATTTGGCTTCTTAAAATGCAGTTTGTGTGTTATCACCAATCTGGTGACATACATGCCCCTAGAAAGATTAACAAGGTTTGCCAGATATGCTGCAAGGTAAAAATACATTGTCAGAATTTAAGAAGGCTCAGAATGATGTCAAGTACCGATGTGCTCCTGAAGGATGTTTCTTGAAATTGGTCACAGTTAATTTGATGTTCTTAAACTTTTTTTCTGATATCTGTGCTGAGAGGCATGTCAGCATTTCACCCTGCAGCATTTTCAAGGTGATTTGGACTGTGAAAAAGATGCAACATAAGAGAGGTGGTTAATTATAGGTAAGTGCATGAACAAAGTGTGATATAAAGTAATAGAGTTAACAAAAGAATGGTGAGTAACACAATAGTAATGGCAACATGAGTTTGTGATCCATATCCAGTAGACTTCAGATTTGGTTGATAAAGATCCTAAATTAGCTTTCTAATTAATTGTTTGGAAACAAAATATTTTCATTTAACTTTCCTACTACTTTTGCTTGATTACCACATTTTCATTTCAGTTCCGTGTTTCCACTTTTCTGCTCTATTTCGTCTTTGCAATAATTGCTTCTGCTGCTTTTCCTTTTGCTTCCTTTCTGTAATTTTACATTGCAGCTGGTCTTTAGCTAGTGTAACATACAGTGTATCCACTTACATAACAAATGCCACCATCCCTTGCATTTTCAGTCATTAGGCAGTGTTTTTAACTGGATATCAGCTTCCCAAATTATTCTCACACCATCTGCTTGTTGAATATTTTTCATAGTTCATGTTTTTGGTTTTGTTTGCTTATTCTTTAAACTGAGACATTCTGCAAAAGTAACATTACTCATTTGCTGTGGTATTATCAGAGAGCTGAGTTTTTTCGTTACCTGTTAGATTGTTTTTTTAAGCCCACAGTGCTGAGACACTCTAATTCTTAGTCTGGCAAAGCAGAGGGTAGATGCTGGAACAGTTCAGAAGACAAAATTCACCTGTTTTTTGTAGAAGGGTCAAAATATACTATCTGCTTTTCTCTGTTGTTCATCTAATCTGCAGATTTTAACCTAACTGTTCCCCTACCTGTAGGTGACATGGATATATCAGTAGTTTTATTTACCTTACTGTATTTCTTGTATTGTTAATGGTAATCCTGAGATGGAAAAAATGACCTCCTAGTTTCTCTATCCCTTTAAAGTAATTTCACCTGTGTAATGAAGCCACCTAGATCATTCCTGCACCACATTCTCCCAGTACCCACAGAAGTTTTGTGAGGAGTTGCCCCAGGGTGACCCATAGCACTTGTACTGATGGTATTTTTGCCACAAAATGTACCCAGACATGGTCAGAAGAGAACCTGGAAGTGCCACAGAGCTCCTGCAACCCTCATGTGTTAAATAACAGGGCCTCCAGTGGTATGGGGTTGTGTTGGGAAGTTGCCAATTGGCTTTCAGGAAATAGAGATCCTAATTTTGCCGTGTTGAAGAATAGTGGATTGTTGCTTGATAGCAGAACTTTGTATTATTTTGTTATGTCTGTCTTTGTGCTCTCCAGCAGTTCAGATAAGATAAATACTTGAAGGTGCTGTCTGTCCTCTGTCAGCTATGAAAATTGTGGCATAGTAAGATGGACGTGCACAAGCCTACAAGCCTGACTGGGCTTTGGTGGTCTCTGGTTTGTTTAGTTCTCTGTATATTGCCCTGCTAGAAGTAATTTTTCATTCTCACCTCATCTTCTCTGTTCTCTCCTGCACACACCCATCCCTGTGGCTTGGTTATCATGTAACTGGTTATCACTGCTCACATGTGGAATTACTTAGTGGTCTGGAGGATGGGTGAAATCACCAGAAATTAAAGTAGTTCTTTCTGGTCTTGGTTGAGTAGTTACTTTGTGATCCAATACGTCCTCCCAACAGAAGGATATAACTCTTCAAGTTCCCACGCTCGGGATTCATTTTGCACAGATGCTTCCTTGTAATGGATCATAAACTTTTTAAATTTCTATGAACTCACTTGTTAGTGAGCTCATGAACATAGAAAGCTTGATATACCAGAGATGGCTCACAAAGATGTTTATCCCATTCTGAAGTACCATTGCTGAAGCATCTTCATTTTCTCCTTCTTATCCTTAGAAGGTGAATAACTATAAATGTTTTCAGCCATCAGAATATTTTTTCCCCATGTAAACAAAAAGAACCAAAACTACTTTAAGGATGGTAACTTGGCTTCCTCAAATTTCCTGTGTGGTTGATAGTTGCCCATCTGATGGTGAAAATAAATCAATATGTCTTCATTTTAGGAAAAATTATTTTCTTAAGGAATTGCAAAGCCAAGTCCTCTGATTTTATTTTATGAAAAGTACTTTTTAACAGGCACTAGATTTTTGGCACATCTCTATCATGCATCAAAAAGCCTTTCAGGAGCATGGGGCTGTGAATTCACATCTCAGTCCTCTCAGCTGTTAGGTTTGAGAAAGGTTAGAGAAGGGGCTGCACCTCACCTTCTTCCACCATGGCTAGGATAAGCTACTCAGCCTCTTGCACCATGATTTTGCAGAAAGCTGATGATTCCAAACTGAATATTCAGAAGTTTTATATATAATCTCATTTACCCAGGGAAAGACTTTCATTTCTTGCTGTTACAAACATAGTTAATCTGATCGCATAAACCTTGCATGAACCTTGGGTGCAAGTTTCTCTGTTCATCTTTTAAAAATGTGATGTAATGGTATTGGGCCATGAACAACCTCCTTAGCTGGAGGTGCAGTCAGAGGTCATTGAATGGGTTAATTGCCAGCACTTATCTTTTAAAGCAAAGATATAATGTTTAGACGAAACCCTTTTATATCATTTAATTCTTCACAAAGGTGCTAGAGCCTTTAGTTTCCAAATGTACTAGGGCCATGAAACTTTATAGCCTAACAAAATTAAAGTGTCATGTCTAGTAATTGTCTGTTTATTTTTACCTCTGAGAACTATAAATATGCAAAATCTATGTAAATTCTAAAATATTATAAGACGAAATGCTTTTTTTTTTTTCCTTCTTGAGACATTGTGGACTCTACAAGTTCATTCATTGTGTCAAAAGAAAAATGGAGTTGGTATCAATTGCCATTCCTCTTGTTATTCCTGATGTGTGGTTGGATTTGATTTAAGATTTTAGGTTGCTATTATTCCATTCTTCTTTTCTGGAAAGGTATATTTCTGACCTAAATCCAGTTCAATGACAAGCTAATTCTTATAGCTAGCATTCTTTTTAATTCCTGAAAATTGATTTGAAATGAAAGGGATTAAGTGCTCCTACCTTATAAAAGGTAGTGGATGTAGAATTGGAGTTTTGAAAGACAGAAATTAGTTGAAATGTTGACCAGTCATTTTTCTCTCAATGTTATTCTCTGTCGCTGATGTTCTTAAGGAACTAAACTATTATGTTTTCTAATGGTAATTACTTGTTAGCTTGCAGGGTAGTTTTCTCATTAGTCTCTCAATATTTGTATGCTAATTCATCTGCAAAGACAAGGGTTAAATACTAGTGTACTTGAAATGGAATCTGAGAAATTAATCTAGCCAACTAAGTGGGCTGTGTGCTGGAAAGTGCAAATTGTAAAAACCGAGAAATACCTTTTTTAATCAAAGAGCATTAGAAATATAGGTATTTTGGGAAAGCTATTGGATAGAGAAGGATGAACCTCAGTGACCTAAATTAATTGTATTTGCATCCTGCATTTGCATCAAAGAATAATTCCATAAAGATAATGGAAGTTCGAAGTTTATCTTCCAATTCTGGTCGAGTAAGATGTACCAGAAACATCGTGTCTAGGCTGGTTTTGGTCTTCTAAGTGCCAGTAATTGTCCATGCTGTTCATACCAGCTATGTATGAGTTACAATATCCTGAAGGCTTTCAATTTATTTTAACTTTTTAATATATTCTAGAAGCTCTTTTCTTTTTTTTTTTTTTTTTTAGACTTTTGGTATAACCAGTTTTCTTTGAATTATTATAGAACAAACAGCTAGTGGCAGGTAAATAATTCAGATGAAATTGAGTAGTACCAGAGAATTTAAAAAGACCTTTTGGTTTTTGTTGTAAATTTGAAAAAGCAATGCAATTGTGGGATTGGAAATGAAACTTGAATACTAATTACTTACCATCCTGCTGTTTGATAAAACTTTTTGTTTGTGTCTCTTCCTAAGAGTTTCTCACAGCCATTAAGATCATTCGAAAAAAGTGAATACTTATAATTTGTACCCAAAAAAAAAAAAAATTTCAAGAGAAAGGAGATAAAATATTTAAATGAATGGAAAGAACTCACATCATAACTCATTTTTTTGGTAATTTTATTTTTCATTTACTATAGTTGTTCTTTCATTCTGTCAGTGCACTGTAGTGCAAACCATTGTCCTTACTTCTCTGCCTACCAAAAGATATCATTATTTACTATTATTTAAACACACAGTTTGTCTTGTGCTGTACATCCACAGGAGACAGCTCCTACAATGCTAGAATTACTAAATGAAAGATGCTGCATGTCTGTGTGTGGGCATGTGCATCCACATTTGTGCATGTACACACATACCCTACGCATATTTTTCTGGTTTTTTTCCTTCAGCAATATAGCTAAAAAAGTACAGCCCAAGAGACTGTCCAAGACCCTAAGAAAGACCCAAAAGAGGCAGCCTTAAACCCTAGTACATGCCTTAGGGCTTGGAGTCATCTCTTTATTCCTACCTGTTCCCTGTTCCCTGACTTCTGTGATTCTCCCCACAGTCTCCCCCAGCAATCTGGGACTTCATGCAGGTCAGACTTTGTTCTTAGATTTAAAGAATACTTTGAGACAGTGATTTTGGGTTGGAGAAGTCATAATGAAGGCCAGAAGCTAACATTGGAGCCTTGCAGGGTCTCACATTGGGTATCTCTGCCTGCATGTGATTTTGGAAAGGAATGGGGTCTCCCTGTTCAGTTGTCCAGTGGGTTGCCCCGTGTGACCTGAGCAGTTTTTTTGGGGTTGGTGCTGCTATAAATGACCAGTTATGCCTTTTATGCTAGAGCAGAGCAGCAGTGTTTCTTGCCTCCTGTTCCAGTGCCCTTTCAATGAGACCTCCTAGGAGCTGAGTGAGAAACGAGGTATGAAAAGATTTTAGTTGCAGGCATGGTGAATGGAATTGAAACTTATGAGTGTGTAAGTGAAGAGAATATGACTTTCATGAAATATAAAAATATTGAGTAACACTTTGTTACAGTTAGCTCTGAGTCCTCTGCTGAAAAAGCAAGGGGAACCATCAGTACCCTACATGCAATTAGTCCCCAAAGTGCCTTATTGCAAATGTGACAAGAGGATTTTTTATTAAGGCAGTCCTACTTGCTTGTTTCTGAGGCAAATGGATCTCATGGCTTTTGAATTAAAATGCAAGAGCTCTAAGTAAATAGCTTCTTATCCCATCATCAGTCCAGGAAGAGCAGTATCTCTCCTTGTAACAGCAAGTGGTTTGAAGAAAAAATTCCTAAGCTACAAAATTATATAGAATGTGTCCTTTTCCTGAATGCTCCTTTACAGGGTGATCAAGAGGCTTTCATTTAGTGAATACATTTGCTCACTCAGTTTTGGAGAGTCGCCCTTCATTTATTCTTTCCCTTTGGAAGTACTTTCGAGTGCAAATTACTGCTATCAGAAGCCTTGAACTGAGAGGCTATTATTCTCCATGCTCAGATTAAATTAATTTTGAACAGTTTAATGCAGCATGTCCGAGCTGCAAGTCCAAGTGGTGTCAAATCTATTTCTCTGCTTTTTTAAGCTGCACCTTCAAGGGCAGTATGATTCATGGTGAATGTGTTCTTCTAATGTCTTTTGCTAAGCGTTATTATTTTCTTTCATTTGCAAGTCATGAGGCTAAAATGTTAACCATTTTCCTCCTAAAATTTTATGAAGAATGCACTATTTTATAACAGCCTGGTTTTACTATATTTGCTTGTCGTACATGAAATAAAGGGGAAGTAGACATGATGAAAGAAAGAAGTTTTTTCTAAAAAATATCTAATGGAGAAAAAGAGGGCACTACAGGATGCTGCAACATCACTGTTGTGTTAGAAAGGAATTACCTTGATCAAGGTTTCTGAAATAAAATTAAGAGCTTTTTAATGATTTACTAGATAACTCTTTGCGTTTTTGCCAAGTTGCAAAAACAAACTGTGACATAAATTTGTTTATCTTTTCACTTCAAGCTGAAGCATTCTACTGTCTCTCCACTGCTTCCTATTGCTAAAGTGTTATTGAAAGGCAATACTGAAGCTTTCCACATGTTTTGGAAGCCTAGATGGTAAAAAAGAGTGGCTTCAGTTTTGCACAGCATAGAAGAGAAGAATTTGTGATCCTGACAGATCCAGTGTACTTCCTGTGAAGGGTGCTTGATGGCCAAATAAATTTACAAATCCAGATGTTAAAACCCATTCTCTAGCTTAGGAGTTGCTGTTTATGTTTCCCATTTTGCACTCAAATATTATTTTATTCTAATATTTAGGTAGTTCAGTACTTTTTGAAGTATTTAAATACATTTCCAATATCACATTGACATACGGTGTCCCTGTTTTTACTTCATCTTGTATGTCAAGTAACTGTTGTTGCTTCCATGATCATATGTAACTTTAAATTTTTATAAGATTATGATAAAGAACATATTTTCATGGTCCTAAATAGCTACTTGGCTGCTGTGTAACATCTCTATAAAATGGGGTAAATACACAATTAGACTAGAAACATAAGAGGAGTATGACCATCACAAATGGAGTCTTACCTGTATAATAAGGGGCACATCCTAGTGATATCTCCTGTAGTAACTGAAAAAAGGGAATATGTATTTCTACCTGAAAAATAACTCCTCTCTTTTGAAGAGTGCCAAGGATGGATTTCTCTGAGAACAGCTATTGAATTTTTATGGGCTGGAATGCATCAAGTTTCACATTGAGCAACTAAGGACTGAAACAGAACAAAGAAAAAAAATCTGTTCCGTAAATTATACAATATAATTGGAAAGATCAGGGCCTACATTCATTGCCTAAAGGAAAGCTTTTTCTTTGGACAGCTAATACAAAATCAAGAATGGGATCTTCCTGAAGTCTGTAAGTTAGTATTGACAAATGAGATTTCCTTTTCTCATATAGAGCCCCGGACAATCTAGCATCTTTTCTCAGATTTTTGAGGGGATGGCCCAGCTTAGCTATATATAGTACAAGCTCCCTTTTTCTTCCCTGTAAAAAATGACTGGGTAAAACCACTGAAGTTTAAAAGATGGATCGACAAACAGTTTGTGTTTCACTTCACAGAGGTTCTGCTCCAATTTCTGTTAAAGACACAGTCCCTCCGTCTAGTAATTGCCTTTGGGAAATAGACTGAAGTCCCCAGAATTATATCTTGAGACTTCATCTAAAATTTCCTTTAAAAACCAAAGGAAAATACTCAGACTCACACATCCCTGCCACCCCCCAAAAGTCTTCTGCCTGAATTCTAAACCTTACAATTTTTGTTTGTTTTTCGTGTAAATTCTAAGGTTCCTACAGAATATGAAAATACTGGCACATGTAATGATACTAATATGTCATCAGGCTTTTTGATATCATAGTATTACCCCAGTTACTGGATTACTCTGCAAAAGATCATTAATGATTATGCTGCTCTCAGCTCACATGTTCACAAGACAAGTCCTTTTGAACAAATTTAAGCATATCCTTTTCTGAATGTGTAGGCATCTCTCAAAATGTGTTTAGGCTTACTAATGGTACACAGTTTTCTGCAGTCATTTATGTTACATAGATTGGAATTATCATTGCCCAAAAGTTTAGGTAAGTCACAATCACTCTTTGTTGTGAGAGAAAGTATTTTAATAAGAAGGTGGTTTGGGATGGCTCCAAAAAGTGTGTGTGGCTTTTTTAAAAATTATTATTTTTATTTCTGAAGTTTTTGATAAACAGGAGATGAGATCATCCTGGCACATGAAGCTATGCTGAGACATTATGTACAGGTGTAGCAGCACTTTTCTATTATTTTAAAAAGATGGAAAGAGGAGAAGGCCAAACAATCCGAACGAAGCAATGAAACTGATTAAGGCACATAAGCCAGAAAAAGCAAGTCTTAAAAACATATGAAGATTAATTTTTAGTATTGCTCTAACCTTGTTATATGCACCTATCAATCTCATTATAAAAGATAGACTCTCATTTTTTGTGTCTTAGTAATCAAATAAAACACAGTGTAGATTTTTCTTATTCCACCAAGATTTTTGATATTCCCTTTTTAAAATTCTATCCAGCTTGAGACTTTCTGAATGTTAAAAAAAATTCAGGTCCTTTCCGATCATGCCTGAACGGCTCCTATTGCTCTGAAGTCTTTCTCTTCAATAACTGTTTTTTGGGGGGTTTTTCAGGGCTTGGCTGAAAGCACAAGAGCAATTGTGCTCATAGCCTATGGTGAGTTGGACCATGCCACAGACTAGATACTAGAATAAATTTATGGGATGGAGGCAGGTTCACCTGTGTGAACATCAGTGCAAAAAGTGTGTTCAAACACCATCTACAAGGAGTGTCTGTATTTTCATGACATTGTGTAACTCCTGTGTTGTTAATGTGGTGTGAGGCTGATTGATAGCAGCTATTTTCATAGGGCATTTTTGAGCTCCACGCCATTTTAAAAGGTTTGGTCTCCAGGAACAGCATAACAAAATCACTAATATGATCAGAAAATCTCTAACAAGATACACAGAATTCTCATTCTTCTTCCTGTCGCTAGCAGTGCTGAAAATGTTTTTGTTGCCCTCCTCATCAACCTGCTCTCATCTCACAGGGGGTATATTTGGCAGCTGCAAAAGCTGTGTGCCAAGTCTGAGAGTGCATTTTTCATGTGTTGGTAACTAGGTCTAGTGCTGGCTGTGGGAGAGCTGAGACACTCATTTATGTAAATCATAGGTGATTTGTGAGGAGTTTAGTCACTGTTGCGTGCTCAAGACCACAGTTTTTCACAAAATCCCTCATGAGCTCAACTTGCAAGGTCACGTGAGAGCAGTTAATCATGGAATAAGATTGTTTCTGATAGTAACATTTAAGCAGAAAAGTGCAGCTGAGTCTTTATAGCCACCAGTGCCCCTTTTGCAGTTTAATTAAAGACTGAGGTTTTGTTCTAGCACGAACTTGAAACCAATGTTCATTCTGGTGCTCTGGCACAAGTGCCAAGGAGGCCAAAGAGCAAAAAACCATCACAAATAAAAAAAAATATATTAATACAAAACACAGTCAAGCTGACATAAAACAGCATAACACTACATCAATAATCACAACTAATATGTTCCTTCATGGTGCAGTTGAGGGAGCCTGGGAAAACTGTTTCATTATAAGTTGGGATGAAATGAGCTTCAGAACATGCAGGCACCAGGGGCCAGACACCATATTCTGCTACTAAGAGCTGATTATTTCGATTGTGATTGCTAGAGAAACACTTCTGAATCCTCCCATCCTAAATTGATGACCAAAGTTAAATGTTGATAGGCCCCACTTACTAGGACAGTCCTCCTCTTCCTCAGCTCAAGAGTTATCCTGGGACATGCTCACACCTATGTTAGAAATTCTAGGTCATGCTACTGTTGGGAAGTACAGATGTGAGGGGCTAATTTGAAGACACTGGGATGAGGTTTTGGAGTGAAACCACTGGCTTGCAGGGACTGTGGTTCTGGAGGGTGGAGACCTGTTGGAGGAAAGCAGGAAAGGAGCAGAAATTCCTGGAGGATGATGCAGCAAGGAACAAGTGAAAAAAGAGAAGCTGAGAGAACTGCTGCTCAGCTGCTAGGTGTGTGCTAGGCAGAGGGAAGGTGGTTTAATTAGTTCAGCTGTTTACAGAATTACTTGCTTCTTGAGACATCATCTTTCAAGTAAATCTCATTCTAGTCATCTCTCTGCCTCTTTCATGGGATGTGGAATTGTAGAATAAGATCATGCAAAATCAGGAGCAGTAAAAATCTTGGAATCACCTTTTTTTTATCCTCCCCTCAACTTAAGCAGCTGATTTGCTGCTATCTTGATCTCATGATGCTTAAGTGATTACATTACCAAGCAGAAATGTGACTTGTTAAAGCCACTTTCATAGCTCGTTAAAAACCAAACAAACTGTAGTGAAAATGTATTAAAGGTCTAAGCTCTGACATCCAAGAAATTAGAAAAAAAAATAAAAGATACACTGAGTCACTTTGAAATACCAATTTTGTGACCTTAAATGTTGAGAGAATTATGATTACATGCATGCAAATACACTTGGAAACACATACTAAGTGCAGGTGGTTGGATGGTTTTTACTGTTTTCTCTCTAGAATACAGTGAAAAGCCTAAATTTTATAATAGTTGTTGGTTGCTTTCTTTTATTCTGGAAAACAACATTACAAATTATATAAACAAAGGCAAGAAAATCCTGTCTTATGAAAATATAAATCTCTCTCCCTTTTCCGGAAGCATATTGAGGACTTTTCATTAAAATCTTTTTCACTTTAGGCTTGTTGGCTGTGAATGGCCCAGTCCATTCTGCTCTATTGGAATTGATGACCATATTTCATCACTGCAGCACCAACAGAATTGTTTCATATCAAAGATTCCTATGGGGGCAAATTCAAAGCACAGTTAAATAAATAAAGAACAGTTTGTGAAATACAATCACTCTCCATTATCTTACCAACCTCAACAGCTGCCTGGAAATGGATTTTCAGCTGGGCTGAATGTCTTGCCCTCATTATCTTGCTAGACTGGTTGCTCTCTATGAATTGTCCTGATGCACACTTGGTGAGGCAAGTACAGCTTTTCTACTGACCAGATTCCTGCTTCCTATCTCTGAATTTTTGTCTGGGAAACCTGAGATAAATAGCCCTTTTGCCCACTGCACACCACAAGTCACCAATGGAATGCATCATGGGTTTGCAGTTTAAAGAAACACTGCAAACTTCAGCAGCTTGATTTAATTCTAGTTTTACAAAGAAAGTGATAGGAGAAGCTTATATAAAAGTTCCAGTTTTCCAGCTGGAAAAAAAAAAAATTGCTGCTTTGTTAACATTTTCTGAGAGTAAATCCTCCAGTCCTCCTCTCAGTCTTAATACTGGACTACCTGTACTTTTAGAAAATTTTATTTGTTTTCAGATGTCAAGAACTAGCAGGGTACGTGTTGGGAAATCGGGAAAGGGGGTGGGAGGGACACAGTGTTTATTCCAAATTTGTAATTTGCCTTCATATTTCTTACATTTTTTTTCTATGGTAAAAGAGAATAGGAAATGGGAGGCACATTTGAAGGCAGGCCTGACCCAACCTGACATTCTGAAAAACAGATACCTAGATACTACAAGAATGAACCCAAATGAACTCTTGTCACTTCTTATCAGCTTTGAAAAGGAAAGTAAATGAGAACCTTACACTGATACCTATGTTTTAAGCATCTTCTTTAAAAAGCATCTGAGTCAACTTTGTTCCCACATTACAAACCTATTTCAGCTCCTAGTTTTGCATTCCAAGATGAGTATAAAATCTGTTGCTTAAATAAGAAAACACCTTCAAAGTCAAAGCAGCAGTTATATAATGATAGCATAAGCTTAAAGCTAAAAAAAACTAACCCTGTGCATACAGGATTATTTTTAAAACATTATGAATTGTTGCCGCTCATCATGAGAGTATATTGAACACCTACAAAAGATCAAAGAACTTCCCTATTCTGTCAATTCTGCATTTTTAGCATAACTAGCACATCAAATAAATTATTCTTTGGCTCTTATTTGAGTGTGAAGTACAGTAATCAGTGCTCTAAAGCTAATCTGATTATGTGGTTTATTTCATTGAAGTTGTCTCTTTCTCACCAAAGATTTGCCAAAAAATCAATGCTTCTTTTTCATAACTTTAAAATTCAGGAATATTATTTAGTATTTATATTACTGACAGACTGAATACTGCCCCTCTTTAAAAATATTCAATACAGCAAAACCAAGGTTTTCTCCTGCTTGAAAGAAGCAGAATGCTGGGACTGTTAAACTACTGAGGAGTTAGTAAAAGTCTAAGCTTTTTCGTGAGGAAATGTTGGAAAAAGCTGCAGGTACAGTAATTTCCTTCTATACTGTTTTGGAGGCTTACGCTGAGTATACATGCTATGAAAATGCAAATGAATTACTAGAGTACTTACAGTATGCATAACATGCAACTATTCTTTCAGAGGCAAATTTTCTTTCCTGTTTCATCACACATCTGGTTTGTTTTATTGTACATTTTTTTGTTTAAGATTTGTATAAACCACCCTTTAGATTTTGAACATCTAAAAAGTATCTGCATTTCTGAATTTGTTGAAGTTCATCTTTTGGGAAATACGAATTGTCTTAAGCTCTTTTGATAGTCATTGCATGACACCAGCATGGCAACACATTGCAAAGAATATTTTATTGGTTTGACTCCAAATGGAGGTGTATTTGCTTTTGTATTTACTTTTGTATTTCTTCCTGCTTCCTTTATCATGAGAAGAAGGAATTCCAACCTACTTACTTTGTTAGAAAATATTCATATGGTGCAGTAATCTTATTTTATATGTAATAAAATGTAGTTAAATTTTCCCCAATATATTTTACTGCTTATATTTGTCAATTTGAAATAAGTTAGGTCTTTTAGTTATTTTAGTTCTTCTCTAAATGTATTAATATGTTCTGAAAGGTTTTTATTAAGTGCTTTGTCTAGTTATGGGTTTGTTTGGGGTTTATTTTCAGTTTTATAACTAGAAAGTTCTTTTTAGATCAGCATTATTTCTCTTATGTTTAGCTCTCATGTTCCAGGGGCTGATGTGGAAAATACTCAACAAAATCCTATGGCCTGTTTCATGCAAAACCAGCAGATAATCATAATGATCCCTTTGGCCAGAAAAAACTTTGGAATGCTTTGCTCTGGCCATCCTGAATGAGGAACGGTTGTTCTCTTCTCCATCCAAAAATAAGCACATCTGCTCTCCATGAAGTGGATGCCCTATTTTGTAGCAGCTAATTTAATTTCATTGTGGAGTTTAACAGAGTAGTTCCTCCTCTGAATCAAATTCCAGCTTTTTTCCAGATGCAGACACTAAAACTATTTCCCTTTTCTACACCTTCAGTGCTATAATTTGACAGGGGGGAAGGAGTTCTCTCTGTGTTTGCTAATCTTGTGCCCTTAGGTGCTAGTGAGGCATCCAGTCTAAATGGCCCTAAAGTTTGCTTCCATTTTCTTATTCCATGGTTCTAAGGGTTGCTCCACTTTGAATGGCTAAAATAGCTACTTGCTGTGTCACTCTGACAAAGAGCTACTGTTACACTTCTAGGTTTCACACAGATGATGTGTATGGGTAATTTATCTTGTCCCCATACCTGCTTAGTGTGTTGTGGGAGAAGACTGGAAAAGACTGTTCAGCATCACTGTCTCATGCAAATTGAGTTCTTCCAGTTTTAAAGTCTCACTGTTGGCCTAACAGGGGTTAAAGTTTGGAGGAGGACAGCCAGAAACTGAACATATGAAGACTGAAATATTGGCACCCTATGCAGAATTCAGAAAATGAGGGAAATTAAATTGCCTCCAGGGCAAGCTGCACCTGTGACAGTTTGCTGAGGGTGCAGGTTGGTGGTGCCAAGCCCAGATCTGCCTGTCCCTGCAGGCAGCACCCACCATTCCTTCTGGCTCTGAGCTTCCCAAAGCGACCCCTTTTACCTCCCAACCTGTGGACTACGGACAACAATGCCTGAGGTGAAAGGAAGTGCTTTAGTTGCCATTGGGAAATAATGAGCAGATCAATAAACTTTTAAATATAACAAAAAGAGCAGCATACACTTAATCTTACGAAGTCTGACCATCCCAGGGAGGCATTGGTACCTGCCCTCTGATCCCTGTCGAACTTGTCAGGACTGTTTTATCACCTGTGGACACTGTCCTCTGCCTTCCCCGAGGGTCAATTGTTTTAGTGCCTTTCACATCCTGTGGTCAGACTTTCAGAGTGGAAACTTATCATACTGCAGCCATATCACACTGTAGAAAATGTACTTCAAGATACTAATGTGCTATCCCATCCATGTGAGTCCTGGCAGTTACATCAGTCTGTGCCTGCTTGAGGAGGCTAATGGCAGGTTTGATAAATGCCATTTAGACAGCACTATCACAGCCAGCCAATGCATACATGAATAGACAGCTTCACAGTGTTTATGTATTTCACAGCTAGAACTTTTTTTTTCAGGCATTTTTTATTTATAACAGTTTGGATTATTCTGTCTTTCTGTGTCTGCAATAACAAATAATTTCTGGTATCTGTCCTTCAGAGGAAATTCCTGTTGTCCTTGGCCATGGATATATCATACAGGGTATGTAAGTATCACCTCCTCAACTGATTCAGAACCCAGAAATTGCCAAGCAGAACAGCTCAGCTACTTGGGTATCCTTTTCTTTGGCAGTAGGCTGTGCCAGATGCTGCATGAGAAAATTATTTGTTCCACACCTCATCTGGGAACAAGCTTGTGCCCTGAAGTTCATCATTTTCACAACATGTGTCCTTTCAAATTTCACATTTGCTTTTTCCACTTACGGTTTTAGAGTTGTGTCAGCACCATAAATCATCTTTGCACATCTGAGTTTCAGGGTTTTTTAATAGCCTGTGTTTTCCATAGTTTGTACCCTTGATAACTTCAAATACTTTTTGTTAAAGTGGTTCGTGTCTTAGCAGTGCTAGTTTCCTACAACAGAGGAGGCCAAGCTTTTACATGAGTGTTTCTCTTCTGCACACATAGTGCTTAATGTGAAGAAGCTTTTCTGTATGCTGACATGTTTCTGTGTTAAGTATAAAGGGCCTAAGACATTCCATGGTAGCAAATCCTTTTAACATTTATGCTATTTTAGACAACTTTGCTTTTACTTTCAAATAATTTGCGTTTCTTGGTTTTTGTTTTGTTTGTTTGTTAAATCCATGTGAATATTTTACACTAAATGCAGTTTTAACAGTTACTTTTGCACTGGTGAAATTATAACTTCCTTGTTCTTTATATTTCATTGCAACCCCACCATTGCAAGAGGAACATTGACCAGAAACAAACCAAGAAAGTTTAATCAATGCAGCTGAGTTTAATACAGGTTTACCTGTATTATTTATGGTCTGTTTCTCACCATTGCTAGGGAGGGAGTCAGGGGGATCCTAGTCCTAGTTTAGGAGGGATAAATCTGTGTTCAAGTGTCCAGTACTTTGGTCATTAAAATTATTTTATAATTTCTTTATATGAAATAAAATGTGGGGAAAAAAACAGGAATCCAGTGTTGCTAGGAGACCCTTCAGGGCAGATTTCACCGAAGGAAAGTTTGAGGAAATTACAAGCATATGAGAGAATAGTAATCAGTATGCATTTGTATCAAATAGATGTTTAAAAATAGGTATACTTGAACATTTGGCTTCCTAGTAGAAGTTAAGTCAGTTCCAGTTTGGCATATGGGCTGTATTAGTATGGCCAGTTTCTTCTGGAGACCTACACTTCTAAAAAATCTTTTGAGAAGGTTCAGTGCTTGCCCTAAGAGTCTCCTTTCTCATTAGATTAAATATTGAGAAATAAACCAAAATATGTAAATATAGTATGCCCAAAAGCAAAAAATTAATTTCCAACACAGATGGGTTTCAGGAGTTCTGCTGCCAAAGATTTTGAAATTCTTGTGCCAGGGGGCAATTTGCTTGCAATAGAAGAAAATGTATCCAATTACCCTTATGAAATTAGGAGTTTTGCTCCCTAATCAGCCATTTGATGAAGTATTTGAAATGAAGGTGCAAGCAATGGCTGCCTGTTTCTCTTACAGACATTACAGTGGTAGGTTCAGTGTGTGTTGTTTCCCTGTGTCCCCAAAATATGAGGAAAATAAGTAATAAGGATCATAACTTGACCAACATTGCGCTGCAGGTAAAAATTACTAGCAGGTTTTTTTCTATATATGCTACAGTGTAATTAAATATTAACCTTTCCAGACAAGATGATACATGCTACAAGAGTGTTTCAGTCCATCCCATGACCTTCTGGATTTGCTGACAGAAGTCAGTCCTGTTCTGTTTAGTATCCGACTTCCCTGTAGTCAGGGAACAGTGACAAAGCAACAAGTGTTCATGTGGGTAAGTGTGCTTGGTGGGTGTGTGAATAACACTTGATATGCTTTGGGTCTTCCCTTCCCTCGATGAAAGTAGTCTTGCTTGGCTTCTCTGTTGCTCATCTACACCAAACTCAAGGCATTCCTCTGCAAGAAAGGTTCTGTAACAGTTTATTCTGATAGCAGATGTATAGTGAAGCTGGCCTTCACACTGTAAGTCTATGTCTCTCTTGGCTTGACATCCCCGCTGTTACTGTGATTTTTAGTACTTTGAGTTTCACGTTGAAACTCCATTTTTAAAAGTAATGCATCAGTCCTTCTACTGAAAAGTCATAAATATGGAATGTGATCATGTAATATAAAAAAGTTTTCATACTGACATCTTTGTAGAAATCAGGAATTGCCCACACTGCAGCTTTGTACAGGCTGGAGAGAAGCACAGAGCAATGGTAGCTTTGGAGAAGATGCTTGTCAAGCTGCCACCACTACTGACAGTCCCAGAGCTGCAGCTGACAGGAGCTTACCTGCCCCTTCTGCTTATGCAATGAGAAACATCACTAAGGGATATCCCTGCCCTAACAGCACTTCTGATTTTTAATCCTACAGAAGTCCAATCAAACTAATTAGAGTTTCTTTCTTTAACTTTGCCTATATATCAGGCATTGTCATTCATCATGAGTCTCATAGGAATTTTGTGCCTGTTAATTAGCAAAACATTGTGGAATCAGAAAGGGCTCAGCAACAGTGAGGAGAAAAACAAACAGAAAAAGGAACAGAACTGGGAGCAGAACAGAAGAGTGACAGAAATCAAACATATGAGAAGGCTTAAGGTGAAAGGATAAGTGGGGTGCAGAGGGCAGCATAATTCTGATAAAAAGGTGAATGAGAGACCAGAAGAGATTTGTTTTTCAAGTAAAGACTTATCTCATTGGGCAGAAACAAGGTTAAGAGATGGTGTTCTGCAGGTGGCTTGAAAGAGCTGATAAGATTTCAAGTACAGTAAGGTTTGAATAATTTATTATTATTCTTTGTCAAACAGTTTTCTCCACTAAGTTTACTTTGCCTAATTTTGCCGTATTGATGTGTTGGAGTATTCTGCTTGTTCTAAAATAATTGCAGAAAATAGAATAGGAATCAGACATAAAAAGACTATATACTTAAAAGTTACCCATTGTATAATGTTTTCTTCGGGTAGGCCCCATACATCTTATGTATATGAGAAATTATCTCTGTTTAAACCAAGAATGATTTAGTTTATAATTTTATTCCCTCCTTCCTCCTGCTTTCCTCCTGCTCTGATTTAATTTCATAGGTCTCCTACATCTTCAATATTGATCATTGTTGCAAAAATACATGTAATGGGTAGATAAAATGTAAATGGCTGGTGAGTGTCAGATCTCAGACAGTTGTCTCAGACAAGCATAAAAACGTTGAGAAGGAAATCCTTTCTTTTATTAAACTCCCATAGGATACAGGTGATCCAGAGTGTGTCTTGGAACTTCTCAAGTCTACAAAAATACTGCAGAAACTGATGAGAACTCGTTATTCAATACTTAAAGAATGATATCTTGTATGTTTCTTTATAGTTCAATTCGTCATTTCATTGAGTCTACAGACAATATATTGCTTAAGACTCTGACAAAAACATTAACCTCTTAATAACTATTTCCTCAAATACATTTTTCAAGCCTCTCTCTTTAATGGGCCTAGAACACATGGTAAATCTTGTTTCGTTTTGATTTTTCTTAACTTACCCTCTAAACTTGATTCATTTATTTTTGTCTGAACATAATAGGGCAGACAGTTGAAAGATGACTGGGGTGGTTATCGAAATAGACAGAAAAAATTTTAAGTTTCACCTGACTGGCTCACTAGGCTTCTGCCCAGGTGATAGAAAGAAAATTTGCTTTGATGAACAGAATAAAAGGACTCCCAGGCCAATTGTAAATACTGAATGTAGCATTTTAAAAGGCAAATTATCAATGTCATAAAATATACTTGACTTAAATATTGTAAGATCTCAAAGACAAACCTTCTAACCTCATCAGAAGCTTTCTCTTGTTCCATTAACCATCTTCCCTTTCTCGATTTGGATTTTATCAATATATGTTTTAAGGAATTTATTAAATCATATGTTGGGGGTGCATTTTCCTATGTTGTTAAGCTGAATATATTAACTCCAAAATGTTTGTCAAATCCATTATTTCATCTATATGTGTGCCTGTGCCTGTCAGCATTCACAGAGGAAGAGCTGATTTTGAAATTAAGAGTAAAAAAAAAAAATAAGCACAGATGTAATCAGTAAAAGAATTAAGAAAGAATTAATTAAGAATTAAGAAAGAATTAATTAAGAATTAAAAAAAATTTAAAAATAAAAAAATTCAAGGAATCCAATATTTTGCCTCCTTCAGGAAGTCCAAGTAAATTATTACAGTGGCTACCTTTAAAATATATCATTTTAGAAAATGTAGCAAGGATTTTTAAATCAAAAGAATTAGGTAAATGATAGTTATATAGGAGCCAAACCAGGTAGACATCCAAAGGAAAAGCCCACTTGTTTACTTGTTTCTGAAACATTTCTCCGGAAAATTTGAGCTGAAAAACTTTCAGATTTCCTGGTGATAATCCTTTCTGTGAGTCCCCCACCTTCCCACACATAAATTGAACTGCTACAGCCCATATTTCTGTGAGGGTTCAGGGCAGCTAGTCAGTGGTAGTCTTTTAATCTGCCTGTGATGGCAAAGTTCACATTGCAGTATATGGTTCACAAAGGTTCTGCTCCAAGAGAATGTGGGTAGTCTCGCATCACTCCCTTTGCTAACAAAATTGTCATTGGCTTGTGAAAGATTAAAGATCTACCCTCCCTCACTTCGTCTGCAAAAGAACACTGTATTTTCCTATAAGGAATATGGTTTAAGTGGAGTGCAAGAAGGCTTGTCCTTCTTCACCTAGTGACAATTAGTTCATGTATGTCATATCATAGAATCATATGACCTTACAACATTTCTTCTTGTGGCATTAAAATTGACTTTATTTTGGCTCCTAGCAATAGCATTATAAAATATGCATTTGATAGCATGTATTTAGAGTATGAACTGCTAAAATTTACAGAGATTAAAGCAGATGGCATCAGATTATTTCCAAAGTTTTCATCTGCTACCTTGAAAAGATCTTCATTCAAACCTCCTCTGCATGCAGAAGTCTGATTGGGTACTGCAGCCAGATGACATAGCAAATTCCCATGGATGCTGCTAGAAAGATGCTACACAGCTCAGTCCCAGGGCTCATTTGGAACATGAGCAGTCAGGCTCTGCCTCTGAAATACAAGCCTCTCAACCATACCATAATGTTCAGCATTATGGTAGAGTGAGAATATGTGCTACAAGCTTAGAGACAGAAGTGGTGCAATCTACTGACGTGGGCAATGCGAGAAATAATTATTTAATGCTCAGAAAGCAGAAAGAAAATTAAAAGTGCTATAGAGTGGTTGCTATTAAAAATCTTTACAATTTGACTTTGCAGTTAGATTACATTATCATCATAATGTTCCCCTTCTACTCAGTACAGGAACATCTAGGGAATACTACAAATCCAGGAATACAGCAATGGCATTAATTACTTAAAAATATAATTTAAAAAAGAATACCAGTGATCTCTGATGATCATGAAATATCTATTTACTAGAGCAACTGGAGTTAAGGACTGAAAATGTTCCATTTTAGAATATGATTTTGTGTGTCAATTACAAATGAGGTTACAAAGTTTTACACTTCAGATATTCCTAATTGCCTTACTGTAGATGGGAATGATCAGATTAAGAAATGTTGGCCTCAATTAAAGCAGCACTGAAATACCCTTTGACTTTACTAGACAAAGTTTCATCCTTAGTCATTTGCCAAAAGCTGTGGAGGGAGTAACTGTCATAGACAAGACAGAATCAGAACTCATGAGTATTCTGGATAGAGCTGTGCAGAATATTTCCAGTGTAATTCAGAATACTTCAAAATGTTCCAGTTATCACATAAAAACCTGAAAGCAGAAGGATTTTGAAATCTATCTTAATAAAGAAATGCTTGACATCTTAAAAAACACTAATGTTTTGATACAAAACCTTTAATCTCATTTTTAACCTTTTTTTTTTTTCTTCCACTATTTTATTTCTAAGGAAAACTTAGAAGCCTGGAGTGTAAAAAGGCCTCAGTGATTTTCACAAAATTCAATCTTTGGTTCATTTATGTGGTCTCTTGACTATGATTTTTTTCTTATTTTAAACAGACTGAGTCCTGCACTTCAGTTCACAGTTTTTCTAAGTGAATATTCACCTTCATCTTCACCTTTTTCATTCCACCAAGACCCAGTACAAAACCAGAAAATTCAAGATAACTATGTGGCACATGTGTTTTGTGATATAATCCAGGGATTGCACCATGGAAGGCAAATCTGTAGGATTTGTACATATTGCATGCTGTGTAGTCTAAATAGGAGTCTGTTAATTTTCATTTTTTCAAGTCATTGAGCATCAGGACAGGTAAGTGTTCTGTGAGCACTGGGTTGTTAACGTTTCATTGCAAAGGTTCAACCAGCACCCTAAATGGTAAAAAGGAAACTGAAAGTGTAAATGCAAATTATGGAGCCCAGGGCAGGGGGACAAAGGGAGAACCAGCATGAATTCCTTCTGCATTTTTAGATGGTAGTATTCATAGTTATTTTTGCAATGCTATGAGTCTTTAAAACATTTGGAGGAACTCTATTGACATTTCACTGGTATTGCCAAGGCCTGGGCACAGCTGCTTGGATGCTGTGACACACCAACAATGCCATTTCTCTCTCAGCAGTTCCCTGCTTTGCAAAATTTCTGTGCTGATTTTTTGGGGTGATGTTTCTTTGCACTGATCCAACTTGCAATGACTTCTAACAACTTATTTATCAGAGGCTGCCAGGCAGGATTAGGGCTTGTTGTTAAGACCACAGCACAGCCTTCAGAGCTTGTTTGTGGCTGCTAACTGCCAGGAAATCTCTTTTGGAACATTAGCTGACATGGAGGAGAGAGAAGGTAAAAGGCTGTTGTGGTGGGAGTAGGTAAACTGTTTGCCTTCTAATGTGTGACTCCCTGCAATCTCTTCCATATTTACAGTGGTGTTGTGGACAGGTATGGGACTCACTCATCTGAACACTGAACACGTGCATGTAATCACACTTACAGGAACTTGCACTATTATATGGATTAATTTAAACATTATAGTAACTACTGTCTAATAACATACAGGTTCCCATGATACTTAAAGTATTAAACTGCAGATGAGAACTCCCTGGAGAGAGACAGTGCTCTGTGCCACAGACTGCACAGCCATTCGCTGCTCAGGGAGGACAAAGCTCTGCTCAGTAGGTTGTATGCCTGGAGCTTGACTTCACTGTGCTTGCTCAAGAATTACTGTGCAATACTCTCTAGGGCGAGCAGGAAGTTCATATTAGTCAGTCTCCATTTAAAACCTAGTCAGAGAGCTATACAGTTCAGGAATACTTAACATACAGTGTTAGTGGCTTCTGGTTGTTGTGGAGATTTTTTATTTTTTCACTAAATACAGCATGTGGAAACCAGTAACACTACCAATAACAGCAGTGTAAGCCTAACCTTAGATTAAGTAAAACCACAAACACAGGAGAGCATCAACTCCGGGCTAAACTAGTCTTTGCTGTACTTTGTTAAACAGACCCTTAAGGTTGTATTTAACATGACCAAATTAGTAGATATTTTTCAAGAAATAGTTTATGATTTTGACCTCTGCATTTTGGTTCCCATGCTGTCGGTTTGCTTGAGTAGCTTGTCATCTAGCCACCCTCTGCACTGCGTGCCAGTTTATTACTGCAACTTTTAAAAAAGTTTATCAACAATAAGGTCAGGATCTATCAGTACCATAAGAAGGGCAAGATTTTTACAAGTCCCTGAAATTGACTGCTGGTTGCCTTACAGCACTGCACTTATTACCTGTAATTTCTGTGGCGTGTACACAGTGCCTTTTGGCAATACACACTGCAACCAAACAGTAGTTTAGCACATCTGGGACACTAAATTTTTCTGATGCTTCTTGTTAAATTTCTTATTTAACGAGAAGGGGTTGAGCATATATATATGATTAATGCATGAGCAGTCTGATATTCATAGATATTCCTGCACTTCCTGTGCATCTTTTGTGTATTTACACATATAAGCATTCACATAAAGAGACAAAAGCAAGAGAGTGAATTATTTGTAATATTGTACAGTTTGAGTATCTGGTGAGTTATCTTGCAGTATTTTAACCAAATGCTAAATAGTTACATTTAGTGTGTAACTTTGATCTGGTTTCTGTTTGCACTCTGCATTCTGTTCTGAATGCAGACCAGTCAGTCTGTCACTGAAATGAAGCTCAGTGTAAGGAGATCCTGGGAAGAGGAGTGCAATGGGATAGTTGTGCCTGCAGAAGCTAATGGTGCATATAAAATAGGAAATTACACTTCCAACATTTTCCTGTTTTCACAATGCATCCAGTATTGAGGATATCCACTTGATAAACTACACTTACTGAGCAGTTTTGACAGTCTTAAATTCATTCTGCCAAATAATTCACCTCCTCTTGAGCAACTCCAAACAATTATACTTGCCTTTACATAGATGCCGCATGTGAAAAAATGCAACTAAAATTTTTTAGGTGCAACTGAAAAATGTCGGACATGGAATTTTCAAATCTTCACATAAGAAAGTGAAATACTGTGCATACATCATGCTGCTATAATGCAATGTGATCATGTGGAGCTGAGAAAGATTCATGTTAGAATAACCTGCAAATGGCTAGGAATAAAAATGAATATTTCTTATACTTTGTAACTGGGATTTTGACCTTTTTTTTTTAATTGTTGAAACTAATTAAAATTTCACATTTGCCTCGTATTCTAGTCTGTCTTACCATTGATATTTCCTATTGTGTGGATGGTTTTCAGTGTTTCAGATACTGTTGTTCAGTGAAGAACAATGAATATATTTCTTTTAGCAATAAATATCAGCATCACAACAGTTTTTGATCCTGGTGATCTATACATATTGATTTCAACAAAAGCGTGATGTTAAAAACCCAAAACTCTCAACAGGATTGCAAAACTGTTTAAGAGAAAACATAGATGCTTTTAATTTAAAATTGTTGTTCCTTTTTTTTTTCCTTCTTCTTCTTTGGAGGTGTGCACACACGGGCACAGGACAGGTAAAGGAAATAATAATTTTATTAATATTTTATAAATGCATTCTAAAAGGTTTTTAATATAAGCTATTAGTAGATTATGTGACATTGTATGTACGAGGAGAACAGATGAAGTTTTGGGCCACAGAGCATTAAAAACACGACTGCAATGTGCTGTGCACCACCCAGTTGCACCTAGTGAGGCTGCACGCTGGAGGGAGAGGCACCTCCAGGCAACTGCAAAGCTGTCCCTGTGGCAGAGGGGAATGTGCCCCCCAACCTTGAGCAGAACAGTCCTACCAGAAAAGCTTCCAAATTGATTGGCTTTATGTTTGACCTGTAGTAATAGCCTAGCAGCTATTTAAAATCTCATGGGATGCTTCTTCCAGCAATGTTTATGGTTTTCAGCTGCCGAAAGCGTGTCCATTTGTATGTGCCCAGCTGGCTCACATTTTTTCTACAAATATCTGAATTGCTGAGGGCATCACCCCTATTGTTATGTATTTATTATACTCTGTAATGAGCACCAGCATTTACACACCATTAATGTCTATGCTTTGATTGCATTATATATATTCAGTATTTCATTATCAGTTTTTTATCACGTTAACACATGAAAAATCAGCTTTCTCTCTGTTTCAAGTAACCACAGTATTCTAATGGTTCAAGTAAGCATGTCAGCCAACACGCCTATAGATATGAAATATTTATACAGTGGTAAAAATACAGGAATAATGGAACAGCACATAGTCATGACTTACAAATATTGTATTTAAGAGCTTGGTGGCTAAAGGATTTTTAGATTCTTGAGTCAATCAAAGTGTTGACCATGTCTTTATTTCTTAACTTGCTTTGTCTGAGATTCTTATTAACTGTTAAATGTTAGACAGAATATGTACAAGTAATAAAAAGAGGTAAAAAATTGAATTTAATTGGAACCCTCCCCCCAGCAATTTGGCTACGTGTAGCTTACTGCCTTAGCAATCCCTTAATGGACCAAGACAAAAAGAAAATGAAACATTGTTTTGTGATCTACGCAGTCATCCAAAACTTTTGGATGAGGTTTGAAGTGTACTGTTTCACAGCTGCCTTTTAGGGAAAAGAAGCAGTTTTCAGATACCCTGAAAAAAAGATAGTGTGGAGAATATCTCTAGAGTATTCTGGGAAATACCAAGAAACTCTGAAATGAAAAACAAAGCAAAACCCAAATAATTTTCAGAGGGTTTGATCTGGAATATAAGACAATACTTGGAGACTTCAGCTCACCATAGCAAGATCTAGCACAATATTAGGTTTTTCAGTTTCAGTTGTGTTCAGTTTGTTCCAGTTATTTTTCTCTTTTTATTTTTCATGTAGATACTTTGATACAAACAGAACCTTTCCTTCTAAATGACCAACCTTGTCTGCTTACTTTGTAAGATGCCAGGTCAGAGTGTGATATTGCAGAAGGAAAGAAATCTGCATAGACCTGAGAAAACTTGCAGCAAATAGTTTGCTCGTTAGTATTGGCTGCCCTGAAATATTTGATCAAGGATTTGTGTGATCAAATTGGCATCCTCCACATCTTTTTGCAGTCTAATTCTCTTCATCTAATGTTTATTGTTAATAATTAGTTGCTCATTGATGTTAATTAGACACACATTTTTTAACTGCTATGTTTTTTCTTCCTCTGTAAACTATGTATGCACGAAAATTCTTTTCAGCTCCCCAGAAGTGGGGATAGATGTGTAGTGTTTACTATCAATATGACATTCTGAGGTTTATTGAAACACATTCCTGAATATTTTCTTTTCAGACCCCACACATACCATTTATTGATTCTGGGTATATAGTGGGTACTTAAAGTTGAACATGCCTTAATTAATCAGGTTGTGAAAGCAACGTTTTGAATATGTTACAGGCAGAGATAATTACAAGTCAGTAAAGAAACTAAGAGGAAAGTAAGCAAGGCCAGTGTGAGCTCAGCTGTTTGGGGTCTCTTTTGTGGCATGTGCACAGTGTGCACTGTTCTGTGTAATATCTGAAGGGTCTAAAATCCTGCTCTAACACAGGAACACTCCCTGAGCTCTGAAGGCAGGTTAAGAGGTATGAATCAGGACATACTGTAAACGAGAAATGGAGTGAGACTGCTTGGTTTTGATGAGAGCATTAGGGTGAAGTGATAGATGGAGCTGGTATTACTGAGGTAGGGAAAGCTTTATATCATAAAAGATTGGTTAGTCAAGGAGATAAAACAATACTATGCTTTGTGTCAACAAGGAACGTGAAATGTGTGAGGAAATGCATGGAATTATAAAAAAGAATAAATTAGTTTTCTCACCAGCACACTAGGCTTTGTATAAATTCTGTTGTTTACTGCTTGTTGTAAGAATTAGAATATATTGTCTTTCTTATGCTTTTCTTACACGCTTTATTTGGGCTTATGGTGACTTATTGAAATCTCACTCCTTCCAACATGTAGTGCTTTGTATCATGATAATGATGTCTGCAGTGGGGACACTGGCACTAGTGAGCAATAGGCTGGAGGAGTAAGAGGTGCCTGGACCATCCCCCCACACTTTAAAATGTTCATGCATCTGAGTGTCATTTTTCTTTTGTATTGAGGATCACATTATAATTAAATAACATACCAGTAGTAGCATGACTGTGTGCCGAGAAATCCTGCTGTAATGGTTGCTATGCAGTCTGCACATTTTTTATTTTATTATTGCTAAGATGCATCAAGTTACAGATGTCTCTGAGTACTCTTCATAGGCGATTAGCCCTGGGATTGGTCTCAAGAGACCCTCCAGTTCATTCTTAAATTCCAAGATCAATTAAACCAAAATTGTTCCTGAATAATACTTGCCTAACTTGAACCTCTATTTAAACGAAAAAGGAAAACAAACACAGAAAATAATAATTAAAAAAAAAAATCTAAATAATTAAATATAAGAAAAATAAGCTGACATGGGTTTTTTAATAACAAGCTAGTAAAAATTGGTCCTTCCTGTTTCCTGCCTCTCTTCTTTCCTCCACAGTTTTGGAAGTTAAATTTCACCTATTGTGCTTTTGTGTATATATTCCTCTGTAATGTTCTGATATCCTCCATCAAATTTTGATTCAGCACACCAATTATTCTGAAATATACAGCATTCTGTTTTAAGTAAAATTTTGTAATTTTTCAGATTTCTTGATACTCCGTTCCTTTTCATAAGCTGAATTTTCAACTGGGACTTGGTATAAATTGTTTTTTCTTCAAATTCCCATGAAGCCATTTAGATATTGATAAACATGAATTTAGATATCTACTTCAGTATAATTTATGTATAATCTTAGATGTTGAATGTGTGGACAAATTGTGGGCATCCTTATGCTATAAGTGGAGGAGGAAGCACCACCCAAAATGAACATTAAATACCTTCATCATGAGACCTAGTTTTCACATATCCTTATCACTCATTAACTACTCACACTAGATTTGTATGTGAAAACTGTCTCCCTCAGTCTGAATGTGCTTTAAAAAATGTCAGCAAAAATACTATACATGTCCAGAATGAGAGAAGGAGAAAATATATTGGTTTGCTCAACTAAAAGATTATCTGACAGCTCATAATGCCATCCTCAAATATTCCTAGAAGTTGGTAGAAAGAAGACTAGCTGTTATATCCACGGCATTATTCTTGAATATTTAATATGAAACTCTGAAGCTTAACACCACTTTAAAGCTTTCTGGCAAATTCAGTTTTCTGAGATTTCATTTTTGCAGCGAACTCTGTAGAATTTTCATTCTCAGTGGGTATCATCCAGCCCTGGAGCCAAACAAGGCTTTTCCTGAAACTGCAACTTTTGATTGTGTAGGTTTTGTCCAGTAATTGTCAGAGCACACGAACAGGAAAAATCCCCCCTGTGTCCTCCATAGCCCCTAAGCAGAGTGGATTAAATAGTTGAATTTTCCTATTCTTCAGCTGTCAGTAGATATCTGAAACCCAGCGTGGAAGTTCTGGATCCTTTTCCAGAACCAGTCCACAAAAAATTTTACAGCACTTCGACCCATGTGACGGGTCCCAACACTGGTATGGACGTACAGGGTTTTAAAGATAGTATGTAATGAGAGAATGTAAGGGAGTTTTGAAGGAAAAAAAGAAAGAAAGAAAATACATTCTGGGTCAAGACAGAAGGCTCATCTCTCCCAGTATCCTGTGACAGGTAACTACCTACAGGGGATGCTTAGGCAAGAGCAGAACAGGAGAATGTAGTCATGCTCACCCAGAGAACTCTCCAATTCTCCCGTGGTTTGTGGCCCAGTGACTTTTGTAGGAAGAAAACTGTTTAGATCCCCTGTCTCACTTATTTCAGCAGCTGAATAGGATTCAGTGAATAGGGCAGGGTGATGCAGGAAGAAAAAAGATGTCCTCGTGGTTAGTGACCTGGAGAATTGGTTTTCTTCATGCTCTTGACACACAGTAATGCTATGCTGGTTACTAAACCCACACTGATAAGGGGTTTACCTTTGCTGTGTATATTCTGGACATCTGACTTGGGACTGTAATACCTACCAGTGAGGAGCCCTCACAGCTGCAACTGAAGTAAATTGCTCTGCCTTAGTACAATATAATGCTAAATCAGATTTTATATTTCTGGCATTGCATTTGTTATCTTTCGAATAGGAATCACAATATGCACTTCTCAGATAGTAGTTATGAGTGTCTTGTGAAGAACCTAAATACTGTACTGATGAGTGTCACAGGCTCTATAGAAATTAATCATTTAGTTGACAGGATTTGAACAGTGCACAATAAACAAGGTATGACACCATGGAATAAACAGTGGGAATAAAAACATAATATTGAATAAGCATCACCAAGTGATTTATTCCCATCTTGTGCACTGATCGGAGGTATTTTTTCTGCAGAAATATTAATTTGGGGTTTTATCACAAGGGAACTATGAACTGAGTAGGTGAAAATAGGCCATGAGACTCATGATGTTTGCTAATTTTAGGTGTCTTATTCTGAAACTTTCTTAATTTGGGCAGTTTATTTCTAGAAGAGGAATATATTTGATTCATCTGAGCTTATGGAGTACGTAAACAATTTGTATGCTTTTAAATATGTCTGTTGTTTACTGTTTGGGCAGTTACTTTTATCCCATACAGAAGAAAATGTTCTAAGACTTTAGAGAGCAATTTTATTGGATGATGATATGAACATGCAAGTCCTATGAGACCTTACTAGGCAGTATAGCAACTTTATCATCGCTACCAGCACCAGATTTTACTCTCAGATATAGGAAAAAACCCCCACCTGAAACTAGAAACGGATCAATTTTTATGCAGGAAGATACAAATTATTCTCTGTAATGACTCTATTACAGTCAGTCAGTAACAACAGAGGGGAGTATGATATTCCATCTGTATGTAGACAAATGACTTTCTCTTGTGAGTCATGCCTGGAAAGAGAACTTAACAACTTACTGGTATTGTCAGTAAAGCAGCATTTTCTTGAGCGGGTCTGTTGGCTTTTTCACACAAGGAGAACTGTGAATTTCCCAAAGGCCTAGTGATTTAGAAAGTGCTATTTAGATTTATTCTTATCGCTATGTTAGACTTAGTCTGCATCATGCAGTCAGGCCCCAGGTAAAACGTGAGCTTACTGTGGGAAACTGGGGAGCCTGATGAGTTTTAGGAGCTTGTTTACCAAAATACTCTGGTGAACAGGCACCTAGAACTGAAATATTTATTTTTTTAATGTCTAAAAAAACCCTCACAACTAAAGACTGAAGAAAAAAAGAAAGAAAATCGTTGTTAAAGTCCCCAGAAGGTACTAGCCACTGGCTTTGCCTCCATTTGCACTGCAGCGTGGAACCCTGCAGGGTTTGCCCACCTGGGGTTTTTATGCCTTTCTACCATTTTGAAGCCAAATTCAGTGAGGAGATGTGGGTTTTTTTCACAACAACACAGATATGATCAGAAAACAGTATAGAAATTATGTATTCACCAGCTAGAAGTTTCTACAAAGTTTTAGACATTTCATTTGGGGCATGTATACAGCAAGCACATAAGATTATTTTAAAACTGTGTTAGCTAACAGTTTTTGCTAACATAATAATCAGGAACCTGTAGTGAGTATGCACAGGACAACTTGTATTCAAAGCATACTCAGCTCCTTGGAGTCACAATAATGTTGATAAACTCAAAGAAGCTATTACCAATCCTTCTAAAATCAATAGCAAAGATTACTGATGTATGCATTCTGTGTGATATGACATTTCATAAAAATAAGTTATCGAGACCTGGTTCAAAACACAATGAAGTGAACAACAGATTTGATGTTGACCTCATTAGCCTTTGGTCCTTGAGTATTCTTGAAAATTATATGGCACTCAGAAAAGCATCCAGCCATATTTTCCTCTTAAATCGTTTTGAACTCTTCCAAGTTAAAGTGCATCATCTCCAAAGTTATCTTTCCAGAGCTCAAAATGTGAACAGTTTCAATCATTATGGCTGCTGCATATTTGTCTCCTTAACAAGTCGATGAGGATTTAAGCTGATTATTTGATGGCTGTGAAAAATCACAATTTTTTACTAAAACTCTGGATTGAATGAGATCAGCTTGATGCAATGCCTGCTGATGCTATTAGTATCACAAGCAGTCGTTCGTGGCAGAACCAGCTCCAGAGTAAAAGATGCAGAGAGGATAATGGGATACCATGACAGTGGTGTAGAGCACATACATTGTGATGAGATGGGCAGATTCTGAGCTCAATATTGGACACCATGATCTCAGCCTAAAAAAAATGCTACTGCTATTGGATTTCTGTTTTCAAAATGTATGCAATAAACAGGTTGGACAACCTGTAAAAAAAATGTGTTAAATTTCATTTAGATATCTCAGTGTTTTGTGGCTCTCTGTGTAATCTAATTCATAGTAAACAATTTTTCTAAATTAATGCTGACAAACACACACCTGCATACACACACATATAGGTATAAATACTTTACAGCCTGCTTATACCCCTGCCTTCCTGTAGACACTGTTACCTAGTAAGCATATTCCAGAGTTAAAATGAAATGGTTCAAATGTCTAATAGGAATTGCAAATCATTCTTCCTTGGCATAACGTAGAGTACCAAGAATAAACATGTTGGAACACAGCAACTATAGAAGTGATGTTAGAATATTGGCAAATACATGTCAGCACACATGGCATGCCATCCACACCACCCCAAGCAGGAAAGGCTTCCCTGCCAAATAATTGCCCTACTAACAAATAAGCCCCCACTTTCTTTAAAAGAAAATTATTTTTTAAAAAAGCACAGAAATGCTGGAGACTATGAGCAGAACACCTTCCTACAGTATGCTTCCTGGACCTATTCAATAATTTCTTTGTTTTCTTTACTCTCTTGGCTTTATTTCTCCCTAAACACCACTTCATTCATATTCTCATTGGAAACAATATGGGATAATTGAGGAAAACTTATATTTTCTTATTTCCTTCTTTCTTCAACTATCCTGTAGATGTTTGTTTTTATGGGAGAGAACAATTTATCAAGATAGACAAAGGTTATCTTCTGTTGTTAATACCTGTGTAAATCTATGGAAGCTCTAAGGATGTCACTTTTGTTGCAGTGCCAAAAGAAGGCAATATGATTTGGTCTTGGGGACAGACATTGAGTGAGGATGGCAAAGAAAGGCAAAATAAATAGCACAATATCTGGATTGAAAATACCATTTAGGTGGGCTTTGTGGTGTGACCAGGGTGAGTCCTGACAAAACCAGCAGGTTTTCACAGAACCCCAGGTAGACTGCAGGACAACTCATGGTTTACTTAGCCTGGAGGTGAGAGGCACATTTGGTTCCCTTGTTTTGCCAAAGAGTATTTAAAGCTTCAGCAGCAACCTCATAGGTGAATCTGACTATAGATTATTCCTCAAAAATATGCAGAATGATTCACATCAAGTTGCTTTCAGTCTCTATTGTTTGTACTGTTCTATGTTGTACAAAATACTTAAAAATTTAATAAAGCAGATACTGGCACTGTATCCACTAGCTACTAAGTAAAGTAAATCCTAGGGCTACCATTTTTACTTTCATGTTGTAAATTGTGATTTACAATCATTTGAACTGCTTTTACTTTTGTTAACAAAGTCAGAAATATTTCATTTAATCTGGTTTTTACTTTTTTCTTTTGATAGGAGGAAAAATTATTCTGATTTGGTCCAAATATGCCCCATTTTTTATGACAACAGGACAACCCTTTATTACTTGAAAATTAATTTCTGAGTTAGAGCTTTTTTTTTCCCCACTATCCAATCTGACATCCTAATTTTTAGAATTTCTGATTTCTTGTTACTGCCATTGACAATTAGAACTCCTGCTCAGAATAGGAATAAATACAAAATGCTACTTCTGAGCATTGCATAAATTAAGCTTGATATGTGACCATATAAATCTTTGTATTCCTTTGCACCGTGCAAATTATCTTTATGATTACATACATTTATTTAATTCTATATGTTACTTCTTTAATTAAAAATACTAAATGCTTTTCAGTTTGAGTAATCATCAGATCTAAAAGAATTCTACAGTCTTTACAAATCTTTGAAGTCAGTATACATACATATAAATTTACAAATATTATAAGTGCAAAGATTAGAATTGCTTCTTTTCAAGTGCCATCTAAATAATCTTTGTTTATTTTTATTTACTTCATGTGTCTGGTGATTAGTTATAGACACTTTTTACTAAATAAAAGACTTTGACAGTACCTGGAAATTATTTACCTGAGTTCAAACCTTTGCCTCTTACTTTGATTTCATTTTCTCAGGATATACTGTCTCCTGAATAAATTTTGGGATCCTACATTGTAAAATAGACTAGTGCTCCTAAACAATATTTAAAAGGACATTTTTATTAAGTTGGAATGAAGCATGTTGCTGAACCGCTTTTAATACGATAATGTTTTGCAGTTTACTGTGCCCTAAGTGCAGCTTGGCACTTGAGTTTACAAGAATATTTCATCCAGAAGAGGCCATGAGTTTGTAATTATAAATAGACCTGTTCAAGAGAAAGAGATGGATGATTCTACTGCTGCTAATTTTTCAAGGAAATTATATCTAGTTGAAGAGTGAAGACAAAACCTTCCAAGTGCAGAGGGACAGCTGCAGATCACGTTAAACAGTATTACAGAGGTCCAGCTATTTTTCATAGTGGATTACTTGGGGTTGGTTATGATGCTTACATTTTGGTGTCCAGGTTTCTTCAGCTGTGCATTTGCAAAAGTACTGGCTCATAAAGGAGGTAATGCCAGGGCTGCCTTCCTCCCTCCTCAACCCTTATTCCATTCACCAGTCAGCTCACCCAGCAGCTCTCTCTATTTAATGCTAATCTCCATATGGAATAGGGGAATCCTGATGAAAACATGTTGTGAACATGAACTTACATTTTGACTTTCATTAATGACACAAACATATCGTATGTATCATTACCTTGTGAAAATGCCTGACCCCTCAACATCTCAGGCAGCTCTGGAATGGGAAATCCTATGGCAGGGCTCCTGAATTAAGTGGCTATGCCTTTTTAGACCCTAAAAACATATCTAGATGGTATTGCACTACTGAAAACATGGACAGGTTTAGGCCAAGCTAGCTCAAGCATCTTCGTGATGGGTTCTATGATGCAGACATGCCAACAAATGAAAGAGAAAAGGGAATAGAAGCAACAGCAAATTGTGAATACTTTAATTTCACTCCTGCTCACATAAAGAAAATATAATACTTGTGGTTATATGGTACAAACTGTCCTGATTGTTATTGTTTTCTTAAAGTAAAGAAAAAATAATTTTCAATTGTTGATTACGTATGGATATTTAAATGCTATATAGATAAAAAAGTAATAAGAAACCTGGGTGTTCAGTTAGAAATCCCACTGGCAGTGCTAGAGTAGGTATTGCATCACACATGATGTGCTCAGTGTAGTAAAATACTAATGCACAAATTCTCTGAAGTCCCAGCAGTGCATTAAAAAACCAACTCTTATTCTTGAACATCCCACCTTACTTTGGTGCATTTTAAAAATACTCTTAATATTATTTGTGTCCAGTTCTGTTCAGTGATCAGCATTGCTCCTCTACACCTGGGAATAACAAACCTACAGCTGCAAACATGTATTTACATACATGCCTCACGCTATTGTAATCGATTTTTTGTTTTCATGTTTTTAGTTTAGTTTTACTCCACTAGTATGTTGAAAGCACCTCTAGAGCCAGATCTTCCAAACACACACTCAAGGGACTTGACGTAGGTGAGTTCAGCCCACCGTAGTCAGTGCTACACAGCAGCAAGATTAGCACATTCTTAAGACTGTCCCTGAAGTACTGGTAAAGGAAGTTGACATATGTAAGATCTACTGACAGAGTGAAGCAGCATGAATGTGCCACTGTGATTATTGATGGGGGAAAATTATTTATCTAGGCCAATTTTATCTGACAGCTGTGATATTAATTGCTATGGATACATACAATAAGAGAGAGGGAAGCTGTACTGTCATGCTGGTACTATAAGATGTTTGCCATAAACTAGTTTACTGTGGCTTCCAGCTCTGTTAAAGCCCAAAATGTTGCACTTAGTTGTACTTGTGGAATTCCCTAGAAGTTAATAGAGCCATCTTGAATGAGAAGAGAAGCTTCTCTGTGTCCATACCTGACCACAAAGAAATGAACAACTGTGGCACAAACATGTTTATGTGGTTTTACGTATGCATTTTGAAATAGAATTTTGTTGTGCTTTGGGTTTTTTTTAATAGATCTATTATATGGAGAAACTAACTAGGAGAGCACTTGGAAAGGAAATGGAGGGAATATGCCATATACATGAAATAGCTATATAAATAAGGAATAAAGAGTTAAGAGTTGAATTCTCTCCTGAAAGCACTAAACTGGGTAGAGAGGTTAGAGGCTAATCTTTCCTCCATCGAAGTTAACAGCAAGGCAACCATTAACTTTAATAGGAGCTAGATTAGCTTCAAAAGTACTTAACTATAACAGGATAAAAGAACGAAATTATGATTATTATAGAAGAAAATACAGTTTAAGAAGATACTGACAGTGTAAATATGTTGGTATGAAAAGAAGGGTGGAAAGACTATAAAGTATTTTCAATTACCATTCCAGTTTTTCAAATGAAAGAGAGGAGAAGGGAAGAAAAGAAAGGAGAAGAGCAAGAATGTTGAGGTTTGTGCTGAAGGGCAATATATGACAGGAGGAGTAATATTCAACTGTCTCAGGTTGAGGTGTAGTAGAAAATTTCTTTACAAATATCTCTTTAGTAGATTAATATTAAAGGTCAACTGAAAATTAGTGGAACCACTCAAAGAACTAAAATATAAAACTTAATTTAAAATAGTCAAATAATTGGAAAAAAAAAACACACACGCTAACACCCTGACTCAAAAGTGTGTCATGTGCCACAGACCTGCCCTCTGATTTCTCTTCCAGCTAATATGAATGAATAAAGTAAGAGGAATCATTTTTTTACTTCTGAACTGTGGCCAGCTACTAGTACTGTGCTAATGAAAATACATTTGTGTCATCCAGGCAGCTCTTTAATCGACTAAAACACATTTAACAAATTTATCTAAATCCAAGTTTGATCAACAGGTGACTATTAGCTAAGCAGGCAGACCAGTGTCACTGTTTCTCTGTCATTAAAAGAATAAAATAACACACTCTGCATTCACTTTTACTGATCATTCATTATACATAACAGAGCAGAAATACTTAATTTTCTAACAGTTGCCTGATACTAGATGTAAGTTTGCTCAGCTCTGCTGGCTCACCTGCCAAGTAAAGAGAGTTTGTCGAGCTCTGTTTCGGGTTGCCCCTGGGGACAGGGAAATGGTAACTTGCTGGAAGGACCTTTCATGTGTGGTTCATAGACCTAATTATGAGACCTTATAAAAATATACCCATATACTTCGAGTTTGTGAAAGTTCCTAGGTGGCATTCCGGAGCTTGACTTCAAGTCTCTTACTTGCCATGCTGTCATGTCCTTTTTTTAAAACAATGCAAATAAACCATGGAAACAAAACAAGTTTTTTCATCTTCTTTTTTCTTCTTTTAAACCAAAAACCTGTCATGTCCTTCTGCCTCCTTGTATCAAAGGACAGAGCAACATGTTATTTCGGTTTCCTATACAGAAACCAACCTTTCTGTTATCTGTCCTCATCAAAGTTACTCTCCTAGTGACTTGGGAGTACGTGTCACTGACTTCTGAACTGCAGCAGCCTGTTCACATGTAACAGATTTCCCTCAGCTACTTGGGTTTACCTCAAATCTAGTAGCCAAATATGAAATAGTTTTTAGTGTGCTGCTTGCTCTCATGTGTACAAAGAGCTGCCTGCCAGCGTTTGAAATACTGCATTTATTCTACCTCCAATCTAAATTCATGCTGTCGACAGCTGATGGATAATTTTTATATGTACAGTTTAATTGACTAAACTGTGGTTTTGATTTTTAGAATGCTTATGAGTTTTAGTTAACTGTTAAAACCAGAGGAAAACAGATTATGCATTTCAGCAGCTCCTAATACTGCTATTAAAAATAATTTTACCACTAATTTCTTCAAGGGCTCCTGTGTGGTTTAAAATAGGCTTTCTCATTATGCTCAAGGCAGGATAGGGGTACATAGTACAAGCTTTACTTTTTTTAAATGCTATTATAATTAAGTATTCTGAGAAAACAGGTATCCTTGCACCATCAAAGACTAGAAATCAGTAATAACAATCAAACCTCACACAAAGTCAAATAATAAATCTAAGGGACAGGTTATCTCTGTTGTCTAATACATTAGTTTTCATTTCAGTTCTTTTCATAGAATCATAGAATGGTTAAGGTTGGAAGGGACCTTAAAGATCATCAGGTTCCAACCTCCTTGCTATGAGCAGGGACACCTCCCACTAGATCAGGCTGCACAATCCATGCACACATACAGACATACCTATAAACACAAATCCCCCACACTCTCATGTACACTATTTTTCTGTTCTGATTGATTTATCATACTTGCAGTAAGACTCCTCTTGATTAAGAAATACTGAATAAACGGTCTTTCATTTTCAGAAGAACTACCAAGTTTATTAAAGCTTGGTCCTTCCTTTTTCCCAACACTGAGCACTTCAGCTGGATAGGATGCTGGGCCATCTTGTCTAGACCGTGCTTTTGCCAAGAAAGGTTGGACCAGATGATCCTTGAGGTTCCTTCAAACCTGGTATTGTCTGATTCTGTGCTGCTACATTTTGAGAGGTTTCTGCATAACTTATGTTATTGGATCAAGTCTCTCTATGCTCTCATGTTATTGTATATAGTGAGAATATAGAGGAAAATATAAGGCAAGTTTTTATTCCTTGGGTTTTTGGACAACCTTGGTGGGATGGGTGGGGTGTAGATTTTACTTTCTGGCTAAAACAGCTCTTGGAGCTGTCGACTGCCAGTGGGCGTAGGTTTGGCCAGAGGCACTTCAGTTTTGCCCTCTTATATTCTACTCATCAGCCAAGAAAATGAGATAATATTATTTTCCAAAGGCTGTTTATACCCACTGGATCTATGTTACAATAGGGATGGGGGCGATGTGTGCAGAGTTTTGGGTTTGTACCTCATGCACGTGTGAACGTATCCAAAACTGTAAACTGGCATTCAGCTGCACTGATGTTAAACTCAAAAAAATGTGTTTATAAGTCTGTGTCATTTGATAGTGATTTTTATACAGGATGATGTGTGTATGCTAATTCTATTGATGTGTGAGGGATTTATAAACTAAAATGATTCCATACACTAGGGGGGTTTTCAGTTAAATTATTTTGCTGTCTTGTCAAATAGAGAAAATTTTGTTTGAAATGAGAGATCCTGCCTTTTAGTATTTCACATCTATCCAAACAATACAAGTCCATTATTGCTTGTGCAGCCAACAAATTCTAGTAGAAAAACTGTTTCTACACAAGTACATCCCAAGCTCACAAGTATTATTTTGTACTTGGAGTAGTGCTCTGTGGAAGAGACACTGCTGACATCCTGAAGAGATCAGCTGTGCAGAATGACTGCAAATCATCATTAAGTGATGAGATGCACCTGAGCAAAGTCAATTGAGATTCCTTTACATTTATCTAGATGTGTTCTAGGAGAAGAAGCTCCATGTTTTGCATACCAGAACTATCTTGCTGTCTCCAGTGAGCAGCAGAGGAAGCAGAAGCTGGTCCTGATTCCTTGTGAGTGAAACAATTTTTAGCTTCAGAATTTCAGATTAGCTGATAAAGGTGTGGTTTCTACATTCAGAAACAGGTACTTTTAAATTTTGATAAGTGTGTAATGCCAGTGCTTTCCTTTGCTAATAGCTGAACTTCAACTTGATGCTGGGGCATTCTAAATTTAATTATTCTCTTTATACATAAAGAACTGTAAAATGAAAGTTGGAGCAGGACAGAGGTAGGAAAGCCAGTATCTTTAAAGTGTTAGTCTAAGGTGTAAGATTAGTTTTTATTGTAGTCTTTAGCTGAATTTCAATGTTTCATATGGAACCTAGAAATTCTGGGCTACTTGCTTTTCTTGGGGGGAATATGCAAAACTGCTAAAATTATCAAATGTGAAGATGGGGGGCAATGCCATAAATTTGAATTCTATAACTGCATTTCTTGATGAAATACTACAGAAGATGGTTTCCTTTGAGTTATTTCCTTGTCAGGTTTCAAAAAACCACAAAATTATTTTATACTATCAAAAGGAGTAATCTGTTATAGAACATTAAATGTGAAAATTACACGCAAATGACTGAAAATCCTCTTCCTGATTGAACATATCACTGGCTTTTACTTTAGTCTCTCCTACTTTTGTGGTTACTGCTGTCAGTTTTTTAGACACGTATTTGGAAAAGTAGTTGGAACAGTTTTATGTGGTTTGTGTTTATGTAAATTACAGAAGGGCCAGGAGACATGCAGTCCTAGAGTTGTGAGCCAGGCTTTGCTGGGATAGAAGGATTTCTGTGTGATATTTTTTGATTAGACAATTATTTTGTGATAAAGCTTTCTTATAACACAATCTAGCAGGTTTAGTATGTGTATTCAATATGTTCTTCATTGCAGTAAAATTGAGAGAAAAAATAATACTAGTTTGTTATTCTGTTCCAGAATTTTCTTTTAGAATTTTTCCATTTTAAGGCCTTACATCTAGGTTTGGGTTTTTAATAAATATTTTTGTCCAAAATTTCTAATGAATAGGTTGCTCATTGAACGAAGCAAATAAATTACAGAAGCTTTTAACCTGCAATTTTCCTTTCTCCTGTCTATATATCATATATTAAATAGAATTGGTTTTCTGATGACAGCTCTTTTTTCTCACTACAAAGTTGATGGTCCTGGCTGTGTTACTAAGTAGCTTTAAAAAATAGTAATACAGGAGATAAAATAGTACAATATTTAACTGTCTTTGACTTGAGGAAACTTCTCTGAGTGCATGCTCAGTAACAGAGCCTTATTGCTTTGTCTAGTTTTCTGAGAGTATTGTTGCAGAATACTGGCACAGAAGTGAAGAAAATTAATGGAACTTGGGAGAAGGGGGGAGAGAATGATCTAGATTACTGCTATGAAGGCCATTTTTTCCCTTACTTTCATGGTGGATTTCAAACTTCAGTTTTTTAAAAATAAATTCTGAAAGGAGATAAGTTTTGCTGAACTTTGTAAAGCACATGTCACCTAAGATTTGAAACGTCAGTGCAGGTTGATGTGTGATTATATCAAAGGACATGTCATATTAAGTTCAAAATATAATGGTTTGAGCTTATATTCCATGTAATATTTTATACTTCTATTCCATAAGTAACAATTCTTATGAGTAGAACTTGATGTTAAAATGTTGGACGTCTCAGTTGCAAATGAATTACTCTGGTAATTTAGTTCTTCTGTAGCTGTGCAATACCTTTAAAAAATAAAAAGGGCAAAGGCATTCTGTTAAGATCATAAGTATTTCCAAAATAAATAGTGAAGAATGAAAGCCAATGAAGGCATTAATCTTATTTAGAAATGTAGGTACTATCTGATCATTCTTGTTCCAGAAAAATTAATTTAAATGAGAACAGATGGAAAGAAGTGCAATTACGATGATTAAGCAACAGCGAATCTATCATAGAAGAAGAAATGAAAGTGTTATAGAATAGGACCTACTTGTTTAGTGAAATGAAGACAGAAGCACATGATCCATCTTTATAAATAAAATCAAGGGTTAAACACAAGGAAGAAAAGGAGGATATTGCTGACACTCGGATAAGCGCTTAAAAACTGGCCTGCATGAGTATGTCAGAAGTCATTCAGCACCACTTCGTGGATGCTGGAAGAGAAACCTGATAGCCTGGAAGAAATGGCTACAGGTGTTCTCGGTGCTCCCCCTGATTTCCAGGAAGGAGTGCAGGTTGGGGCTCCACCTAGCCTGGTACAGCCTATATAACCTGAGGAATGTCTCATATTTAAGAGGCTACCACAACATTTAATAATGATAGTTGTGTAATTAAATTTTCTCTTTAGCGTGTTCTCTCAGGTCACAGAGGGAGTTTCTGGGAGGCTTTTCTTGTGGTTTTTTTTTTTTGAAACATTACCAATGTAGCAAGGTATTAAGTCAAATATTTGAGGAAGTGCCAGTAAGCAAATGTTAAGGCAAATAAAAATTAGCTGAAGTATAGAAACAGACTATGCATGTGCTTTGTATGTGACAGTGAAAGTAAACTCTTGATGCCACTTATTTTTTTATGCACATTTGATACAAAAGTCTCTAGGAGACTGAGAACTGCCAATGGAGTTACTGGTCTTAAAAAGAGAACATACGTGAAATGCTGAAAATTAGAGTCCTTGTAATATTTTCAGTCTGTTATCAGAGAAGACTAATGTATGGTTGCTAAAAGGATACACTTCACAAATTGTAACTTACAAGGCATGAGTAAGCAAGGATTTCTGAAAGGTGAATCCTGCTAAGCAAATAAGATTGTCTGTACAAGTGGATGGAAGAAGAGAAAATGCAAGATTTAGTATTTCTCCATTTCATTAAAGCTTTTTCTTTTTACCCAAGTTTCATGGAGCAGATTTTTGTGTAACTTGTCTGAATACAGAGCTGGTGCTTAAGATTTTTAATACTGATGATTAACCAGAATAGCAGGGCATAGAAAGTGCACTTTGGGGGATTGTTGAAGAGTAGAATCCTTTTGTTTTCTTTGTTGGGATCATTCTTTTTAATATTTTAATTATTGATTTAGTTTAAAACATGTAAAGCAATAAATATTTCAGGTGGCACTAAAGCAAATAGATTGTTTAAACAGCAGATGGTTGTAGTTGCTTTACAGTATAATTTTTGATAAATGGAATGAACAGACAAGATGGGGGAAACTAAATGCAATAGATCTAAGTGTTAAATGATGCTCCCGGGTTGGAGTATTACATAAGTTAAATATAATTGAACTGGATATTGAATTAGGTAATAGGAAGAAATACTCAATGCATGGTTATTGAAAGGTTCAACATTAAATGCTTACTTCATTGTGTAGCAGCAATAAAGTCTATTGTATCCAAATGGACTTTTAATATGAAAGGGAACTTACTTTATAAACCAGTTCATACAGAAAAAACATTAGGTCAAATTTATCTATTTTGGCCACATAACTTGTAAACCTAGAAATATCAAGGAATAAAGTAGAAAGAAGATGTAGATTCAGTGAAGTTGGTAAATCTGGGAATATATTGTCTAGAGAAGTGGAAACAAAAGAATATGCAGAGAGATTGAGAGCTTCTCTTTGGAGCACAGAACTTGGAGGAAAAGCTGTAAATTCTGCTTTGAGGACAGGTCTCAGAGAGGACCGGAGGCTTTTCTTCTACTTACTATTTAATCATACTATGTTATTTGATACTTCAAAACTTGACACCTTCCAGAAGTCCTCAAAAGTGAATATCACAGAAAAGCCATTGCTGCTGTGTTCTAATCCCCATAATGTATATGTGGTTAATTTAATGCATGAATTACCTCACTAACATTGCCACAACACCTTGCCTATCTGGAGTTAACAGCATGCATATGTTTTTGCAGGATCAGGCTTCACTGATGTAACTAAGAACACTTCTGTGAGTTGGGTGGAATTTTCCCTGGCTCCTGTGAAACTTGACATGTCAAATTTCAGGAAGGCAGGAGTGACTGTTCTGTGACCACTGTTTTTTGCACTGTTAAAAATGTAAACTGTTTTTAAAATGGAGTTTCTTTCATCAAACTATTCCATTTGCTGGCCTTAATACTCCATGAGATGGATGAATCTGGCAGGTTTAGCCACTTGACAAACGGGATGGCTTTGACTGAGGTGCTGGTCCAGCCTCCCATGAAGGTGGGGAGGCGGTGGGTGGCCCTGCAGTTGGTGGGAGGTATGGAGATCAAACATGGCCAAAGCTGGCCTGTGATTTATTGCTATGAATGCCAAAGAAGGCTTATCCTACCCTTTTGAACTCCAAAGAAGTTTTCTCTTTGTATCTATCTAAAAAGCTGGCAGTGACCCTCTCAAAAGGGTAGATGCAACAGACGAAGCATCATCATCCCAGTCAAACTATGCTGACAATTACTTAGAAATTATAAATATGAATAATAAGACATTTGCTGCAGCTATAGCCACCTCTGTTTCAATTAATGTATTTCCTTTTAAATCTTGTTTTGAAACCTGTATCCCTTGTAAATTAGATATTATTCAGTTCTATTCAGAAGGAACGTAAGATGAGAGAAGATCTTGGGGGTAGGATTGTCAAAATAATGAATGTTTGCAAATGTAGCTGAAGATAAAAGAGCAGGTGGCTGCACTCTATCTGAAAAACAGATCCTTGATAATAATGTCTTTATCTACATGAGATACGAAGGTGTTTTGAGCTGAGCTGTTGGCAGTATCAATGGGAATTCTTTGTAGGCTTTTTCTGACATATTTAAGCTTTATTTTTGTTCGTAATCTATACTGTCTTACAGTTGTGTGAGTATGATTTGGTTTTTACTATTTTCTCAGGGATTAAGGATAATTGCAAAACAACAAAATGATGCCCTGAACAAAACATATTGCTTAAACACCCTGTTACATTCAATAATGCAGCAGCACCAGCTGAAAAAAGTATTTCTCCTATTTAAACAATGTTAATTTCTACAACACATTCAAAATGAATTATTAGGAGAAAACACTTTTTTAAAAATAGCTAGTATACTCAGTGGCTAGGGTAAATATTGTAAGCATGTAAACTTGCCATTCAGCCTCGATTTTTCAGCATATTTTACTTTCCACTGGCAGAAAAACAAGCAGACTGCAGCATAGCATGGCTTTATTGTACTGCTGTTCAGCAATTTTTATATGCTGTTTCCTTTTATAATTTGAGACATGATAATGATTTTTGCTATAAATTTTTTCGTAAGTATTCTTACTGATGGATGATACATTTATTTAAGCATCAGTGGACAAATAAAGTTATCCACGGGTGACTAACAACCTTGAATAAATACCATTTCACTCAGCAGCTATCCATAGTACCTTAGCAATGCAATTACATGCCAGGACCTATTATCCCAATTAATGGACTGTTTTATATTCACTGTGCATTACACTTGAAACTCTTCAGAGGCCTGGCCTTCACTTAGCCAGAGGCAAAAAAGAAATGTATAACAAATCACCAGGAAAAGGCTTTCATTTACTTTCTAAGATATATAGCGTGCAATTATACTTTAACTGTAACTAGGTTGGTCTTAGAAATGCCCTTTCATTTAAGTCACAGCAAAACTATGTATTAAAACCATTATTAAATATAGCTATCTTGTTTTCAAAGTTCGTTGTTGGTAACCACAAAAGTAGATATTTTGCTATGATCTTCCTACTTCATTTCTTTTTAATTGTTTTGCCAAAGGTTAAGTTTGAGGGTTATTTATGCAATTCATATAGCTTCTCTGTTTCTAAGAAGATTAAATAAGACCAGCAACTCATGGGGACGTTGTATTTGCTGGATGGGTGAACAAATAAAATAGTCAACCAAGTACATCAACCCTGTGTTGTGTTGCTGCTCTATAAAATGTCAGCCCTGGGCTATGTTCTACGGGGCTGGAATTTGACCACTGGAGTTTCACTCTACTCCCTCTGGTGGTGTCCAAAGCTGCATTACCCGAGCTATAAAATAAAACACAGTTGTATTTCTTCTCCTTATTGTAAGGAGCATTGATTGCTCCTCATTGTATATTATAGCAAAGGGGCAGTCTATTACATAAATTTATTGCATTTTCTTCATGATAATTACTGGAAGTTATTGAACAAGGCAGGGAGTTATAACCAGTAAGCTCATGCTGTAGCTGAAGAAGCAAATCCACAACTATTTAGTGGATCTAAATAGCTGTAAACAACACATCCTGTTTACAGTGTAGCAGGAATTTACAGCTTACAGTGCATATGAGGATGTTTTGGGAATCATGCTCCAACTGTTACAACTTCAGGCTTGAAATATGAAGTGCAGTAAAAAGTCATCTTGCATTGCATCGTGTAGGGATCTTTTTGTCAAGCAATTTGACAACAGTTAAAATGACCACTAGATTCACCATCTCCCTTATTCAAAAATGGCATTACTATTTCATGAGCAGCTGGTAAGTGAGCCTCATGAAATCTGCATGGATACATTAATGTCTGATTGCCATCTTTACATTCTGAAAAGGAACCTATCAATGGAAGAAATCAATAATGTAAGTGTCCCAAAAGGTCTGCAGATTCCAGTAAAATACAACCACTGAGGAATCTTTCTGTAAATTCTTTTCACAAATAATATGTTCATATATTTGGTGGACGCTGGCAACTGTGCCCTGCCAGCTGTGGGCTACACAGATTTGCCACGCTAGGCTTGGCACAGCTGGACCTCCTGCAGGGCTGCTCCTGGAAGCGCTTGGCTTGGCATGCATGTGGAGGGCAGCCCCGCTGCGCTGCTCTGTGCTCCCACCCCTCCCCACTGCCCTGGCTCGGCAATGCGCCTGGCTCTACCCGGGTGACATCCCTGCTCCCTACAATCCAGCTCGTGCAGTAGCCAGAGGATCTCTGAGAAAGAGGATAGCTGCCATAGCCAGAACAATCCCACAGTACTATTCCCAAATTTCCCGAGTGGGCCTGGTTGCCTCAGTCCCTTGCCGCCCACGCAGCTGGATGTGTCCTTGTCACATGACTTGTCAGCTGCAGGGAATGAGGGAAGATGGCTGGGGGCTGCTGCGACTGCTCTTGGGCGAGTAGCTCCTGAGAGCATCAAGGAAAGAAGGGTGAGCAACGTGTGCTGCCCACCCGATGTAGCTATAGCCTACAGTATCAGCCAAGTATGAAGTTAAAAGATAAATGCTGACAAATGCCAAGTGTGTAAATTCCTGTTTTTCTAGTAGCTGCTTAATCTCTATGAGGTAGTGTCAGATCCTGATGTCTCAGCTCTCCTCCTTCAGGTTGGGATAGCTGAGAGACTTAGATTTATCCCCAAATTCAAACAACCCTCAGGTTCGTGCCTGGATGAAAGACTCCATGAATGGAATCACATCTCAAGCTAATATGGTAATAATTAAATTATTTCATAAACATAAAGCAATGGTCCATAAACACATATAGATAGTGTTTTTTTCTGAACATAAATTCCTAGATTTTTACTTGTATTACTTCCAAGTTATGAGAGAGGTTTTGTTACATGCAGGTCTGTTATGGGAAGTGCTAATGCATTTACAAAGTAGCCCAGCTGTCCCACCAAAGAAATGATACAGGTGTAATCCAAATACACATTTATGTAAAGATGGAGGATAAAAACCAAACAGTTAAAATAAAAACTAAGTCTAGCACTTTATCCCTAAATATATGAACAAACTTGCACAGTAGAAATAAAAAGCTAGCAAGTATATTAACTGCAATTAAATGTTGTTGATAAATGCTGCTGTCTCAATAAATATGTGATCTTCACATGACTTCATGTATTGACAGACACCGTTGTACTATTTTGAAGAAGATTAATCCTTTGCCTTTATTACTATAATATTTCACAGCTGACTGCCCAAATTCTCCCATCATCTTAAAATTCACAGTTAAACTAAAGAACTAACATTATCCTTATTGACTGTGTGTCCGATATGAAGACAGTGATGGGGGGGAACTCGATAAAGAAAATTCCTGGCCATTGTACACTGTTTTTTACTTCAGTTTCAAACACAACACTGAAATAGGTTCAGATTTTTTTCTTGTGACCTATTTTTCTGGTTTTCTTCTCAGCCTTTTTGCTTTTTGAAGCTGAAGATGGCTTTGAAGATGGCAAAGTACTGAAAAAAATTTACTCCCTAGGTAGACGCATAGTTGAATTTAAGCACTTTGGTTACTAGAATTTCACTGGGAGAAAATAATCTTAAAAAACTGAAAAATTATTTTTCCCACTTCATTGTGAAGTTGAAACAAAGATTAAGAAGTAATCTATGGCAGTGGTGATAGAACTGACTGCAACATTAGTCTCTCAGTTTTAACCACCTGCCAGAGAAGAAGGAAAAAGGACAGAATAATGTGGTAGGCCTTCTGCTTCTGCTGCTCCTTTCAAATAGTCCCCTTCTGCTAGGAGAAATAGAAAAAGGAATCAAGCCTTTAACAACTGGTTCCACACTCCCTGTACAGACAAGTGCCCTTGATAAATACTCTTGATGTGTGGCTACAAATATGCAGGATCATAAATGTCACTGCTTTTTCCTGTCTTGCAGAGATTAATTGCTTTCCAAGTTTCTTAGTTATGATTGTCCAGAGTGCATATATATTTTGGTTATCTGTAAGTATTAACTACAGAGCGCTACACATAAGAAAATTTAGTATCACTAATGTTGATAATTGTCCAGTAGAAAGAATTCAGTAATAACAGTAGAACAATAAGATCTGGGGAGCGGGGAAAGGACCTATAAATACTGATTTATTTTCTCCCTTCCACAATATTGCCAGTATTATTAATACAGCATGAGTGGCAGTCTCTTGTCTAGAATTTTACTGGACACTCACAGAGCAATGAACCTCCTTCTAGGCTGCTACAATGCTGTGATGTTGATCAATGTTTAAATAAAAAATGCATTTTATAACTATCACATATCATTGCACAGTTAATATATGAAATACTTCAGAGGGTTTTTCTCTACTGTGCCTCAGAATAACAGGCAGCTTGGATACTTTTGCTTGAAATTGTGTAAAAATGCTCATAGTATGTGGATGAACACAGCTTTTCTCTAACAAAATGAACTTTGGTGCTGTTTCATCATGGCAATAAGACATTTCAAAGAGTGTGGTATTGTAAGATAGTCCCTTTATTGGATCATTTGAGGCAGGTGGGGTATATGTTATTGCATTTTAATACACACCTTGTGGGTTTTTTGTTTAAGTAAATGATGAATGTTTCCAGTCCAATAGCTTTTTTTTGTACACAGAGCAAACTAAAGGAGGTGAATAATGTTACCATTGGAATCTTTTAATTTAGAAATAAATGTTTCTTAGTTAGAGGTAATGGTAGAAGCTTGGCAGCAATGCTCCCTGTATGAGCAAATCTCACCTGCTGCATTGTGGTTATATAGGGAATGGACTGTATGCAACACACTGCTTTTACTTAGCTTATTGACTTTTTCTAGTGACTGCTTCTAACTAGCTTTTCCAAACAATCTTTTTTTTTTTATGTCTATACTTAGACAACTTCATTAATAATTAGGTTTGGGATATGGTGGTACTTAAGTATGTTAAGATATCCCAAATTAAAAACCTGTCCTCTCCTGAGAGGACTCCATTTGTACAGTATACCTGTACACGTATATGAAAGCAAAAAAGGCAGCAAGTGCTCGCTGTGCTGCTGGGAAGCTAGCATTGCCTCAGGGTTCCTGCAAAGGCAGGGGCTGCAGTGTGGAAGAGCTGAGTCTACTCCTGGGTTGCTGTGACACTCCAGGGTACAGCTTTACCTGTCTTCACTTGCTCACAACAGAGTCATGGCTTATCCATAAGATGCTGCTGTAGTTCGGCCTTGCCCCTGATTCTGACTGCATCGCTCCTTTCTGCATCCCTTTTTAGCTCTTCTGCATCAGGCATTTTTTATCTTCATTTTTATGATCCTGCACTACTTATCCCCTCTGTTTATAATCTTTCATCAGCTACTAGAATGTCAATTTCTGCCTCCAACTGGTGAGGGCTGCTCAGCCATGTGCTTTCCTTCATGGTCATTATTGAACTTGGGGAGGAGCTTTTTCTGTGAACATCTGTCTAACCACATTGTTATTCTGCCTCAGATCCACAGTGCTCTCTTTTGTGTAGTCCCAAAAAACTTATCAGTGCCTCAGCTCCTGGTATTCTAAACCCATTGTCTGCTATTCTGGCCTCATTTTTCCAATGACCATCTGCTGTAATTTGTCTAATTTTTAGAATGTTGGCTCTTGGAGTCTTCCACCAAGTGGGAATAAAAAAAAGATAGTTGTTACGTGTTTCCCATTGGGAATTACTAACTTCTTGTCTGATCTGAAGTGTGATCACTATCAATGGAATTTGTAAATCACTTTCACAAGGAAAACCCAGTAGGTACAATAGGCTGTCACGTACACATGTGATCACCATTATAAATTTCTTCTTTCCTTTCCACACTTGAAGTATGACTTCTTCATTTTATTTTAGTGTTCTTTATTAGATTCTATCAAAGGTTTAAGGCAGAAAAATGTGAGCCATTGCAAAAGGAAATTCAGGCTGTGAGTGGAATCCTCCCTTGTTAGTATTTCTTTTAACAGTACTCTGATTTGCTGCAAGTATAAATGACTTTGAAAATTCCTTTGAAAATATTCCTTCCACTTAAGCCATTACATAGTAGCGCCTTGCATGGCAGCCTTGAAATTACAAGGGAAATAATGAAAAGGAGAAGCAATCATCATAGAAGTAACAAAAAATATCAGTGCTTTTTTTTTTTTGATACTTCAGTATTGGTCAAAAGTCTCTTACTATCAGAGACATGAGACTTCTTACATCAGATTAAAAATAATAACAAATATAAGTAACTGCACACTTTAAAAAGTATTGCATAAGATATGTTAATCAACTGATGAAGCAGCAGAACCCAGTATTAATGAAGTTTGCTATTCTTTATTTGAATTTGTGTGATTGACTACTTAAAGAAATTACTAGTGCTATAGAAAAGCTTGTGCCTAAAAGGGAAAAGTCATTTAGTTCAGGGAGGTCTTGTACTCCTCATAAAATAACTGTTGATTATAATTATACACTAATCTGAAATATTCTCTTGGGAAGCACACAGATAATGAACAGGAAAAAAATGAGTTCAAACTGATACACTTTACTGATATCAAGAATACAGTTTTGCTGCCTATTGCATAATGTGAGAAGCTCTTCAAAGCTTGTGGGTTTTTTGCTAACTTCTTATTTCATTTATCTAGTTATTTATACTGTGTAAGGCAGAAAAATGTGCATTTTCAAAGTCACTTATATAGACAAACAAAACTATTTTTGCATTTCCTGAAGTGTCATGCTTTTAAGAACAAATCCAGTTTTTGCTGAGTGTTTAGACCTAACATAAGGATTGTAAGAACAGAGCTGAACTTCTCCAGCATCAGACAGTAATTGTTCCTGTGACTTCCAGTGTAAATTTTCTGCTAGCTGCATTACCGCTCTCTATAATGAGGAAAATATTACTGGTATAACAATTGCTCTTGATTTTTAGTGTGTTACAAGTTTGATGATTGGCCCTTCTGCTTACATAGAACAAGAACCAAAAGGGCAATTGTGCAACAGAGAAGCAGCTTTTCCAGGTTTGACATGGAAAATTTGCAGTCATGCTGCAAGTCATACTAGGAAATGATCACCTAAGAAATAATCTCAGCTCTTCCTGATCTCAGTGTTATTGTATTGACACATCAAAGGCATGTGCCTGCATTATTTATTAATGAGAAAGTGCTTTAAAAGAAATGGGGTTAGTGAGCACTGATAGGTAGCACTGTCTCTGGTGAGTTGTTGGAATTTCAGGGTAATATTAGGCACATCTGGGACACTACAAAAATTGTGTGTATTTACTTGTATAATTAAATCTATTGGTGAGAACAATGGACACATTTAAGATATTTCACATTGCTGTAAGTATTTTTACCCTACTAGGCTGAAGAATTTCCCAGATTTTTAAATACAGAGCCCATTTCAATAAGTAAAATCTCACATTCACTCTTCAGTCTGAAGGATTGTGTAAGTGCAGCAAAATGCAAACTCCTGTCAATGTTTGAATTATCTTTAGCCTCTGCTTGAAGAGTTATTGAAATGGAGGCTAATCCAGGACAGCATCACTGTATCTATCAGAGCAGATTTCAGGTGTGTCAGGTCTCTGACAACTAGAAATCTTTTTTTTTTTTTTTTTAAATGCAAACAGTCTGGAGAAGAGTTGTCCAATACTTTTAAGCATAGTGCTCTGTATGGGGAATATCAGAAAAGTTATTTCTTAAAGGCAAAAATAGGAGGCCTTAAACTTGATCTAAATTCCTGTTACTTCTTAACATATTTTACAGAGTTCTCAGGTTTGTATAATATTGAAGATTTTTAAAAATCTGTTATCTTAGTGGTCCTAATTTTATAGATTAGGTTGAATATTTCTGCTGGGTGCTGAGCACTGTCATTAGGACTCATCATATGGAACTCCTCAAAAACCCTTTAGGTCACTAATGTGAAATCCCAATGGCCTTCAATTCCTCCCTGGTGCAACTCCTTACTTCAGTGTAGTTTTGACACCACTGACCTCAGGACAGTGACAGTGGGGATGAATCTGGCCACTTTGTCAGATACATAATGTGATTTTTCAGGAGGAACAATGAACTCAAGATTTAAGTCTTTTATTATCAAAGTTCCTAAAATTAGGTATATGTACTATTATCCCAAGATTCTATACTGATTTGTGAAAATCCAGTAGATGTTAATATAGTGTGAGTCATGAATCTCTGTACCTATAGAGGAACTGTATGAAACTAGTGGAACTATCTATGTATCTTAGCTATAATGAAAGACTGTATTAAATTGTGATATTGCAGAGTAAACAAGAAGTGCATGTCCAAAAAGTTACACATAAAGGAATGTTTTCATCTTTTTTTAGAGGTCAAGGATGATTGGCCACAAATAAAAAATAGCTAGAAGCAAACTAAGATTCGCCACCACCAGACTGATTTGCTAGAGCTGAATTTGCATGTGTTGTACATGTCCAGATGTTCTTTTCAGTTCATCACTGGCAACCAGACCAATTTGTCTAAATCACACTTAATATACAGCAGTTTGTGGCAAGTGTAAAGAAAAAAGTGTTTTGTAAATGTTCCATAGGAGTCTCTATATAACTGCAATTGTTACTTTAAATGACCTTATATAGTATTAAAAGAGGGTGGAAGAAGAAAAAATAATTTGTTGGGAATTTATTTACAAATTCAAAAACTAATGAATGCAAACTTCCTGTTTTCAACTCCAAAAGATACTGGTCACACAAATCGAAGGAGGAGAGTCTGTGGTTATTTGAATCCACTTTTTCAACATACCCTTTATAGTTGGCATAAATTCTCAGCTTTATCAAAGCTGCTGTTTCTAGTACATACAATGCCCAGTATCTGTTCCCTTAGAAGCCAAGTTCTGTTGTCTGGTATCACTGTTTTTCAGTAGTGTCCATGGAAGGTAATGGACACAACCCTGTTCCAGGACTCGAGGGAACTCTGTGCATTGGCTGGGAAATGGGGATACTGATACTCATCTCTTGCAGAATTCTTTGAGATATGGAAATGGAAACCTCCAAATATTAGCTAGCAGATGGCGTTACCATTATTTGGTGAGGGGATGCATTTCACAAGTATGTAGCAAATTCCCGTGCAAATTAAGGATATGGTTTTCTATTTATTCTGTGCACTTTGGAAATTCTTTACAATGTCTCATGCAGTATAAGAATAATGAAGAACATAGAAAATGTACACACTTAGCTATTTTTAGCATCTTGATGAATGTATGAACATATTGTGAGTTCATCTTTAAGCAACTTAACATTTTTGGCTAGATAATTCTATGAACTCACCTTATGTTATAAAGGGAGATGGATTATGTGTGATGCCTGTGAGAGGTAAGGGACTGACTGACACAGAGGCTCAGGCTGTTGGTCCACATACAGCTGTAGTCAGCGTGGTGACACCCCTTACAATTGACTTCCTTCTTGATGGCTTTGAGCCAGATGTATGGGACTGAACAAGGCAGAAGCATAATAAGTATTGAACAAATATAGGTGTTGCATCTTGTCTGAATGTTGATTCAACCTGCTTCCCTAGAACAAATGATTTTAATTTCTACCGCAGTAGCATCAGCAGAGTGTTTGGAAAGATATTTTTGAGGTCAAACATGCCACCTGGCAAGTGATGTAGAAGTTTGTTGGGAAAACTTACCAAAATGGCATCTAATGGGGACAGGAAATCACATAAGTGCTCTTGCTTGCTTTTACCTTTGTTTTACAATAGTGTTTATTTACTATAATATTTAAATCAGAATAGCTAACATTCACGAAAAAAAAGAAAAAGCATTGTCATCTCATTACTGGTGCAATAAGCTTAATGTTAGAGTAAAAATGCATTTGTACTGAAAGCTGTAAAGATTTCCTAGGTAAAAGAGCTTTCCTGTAATGGCCAGATAGCCACCCTATCCCTCTTTTGCATAGAAGAAATTAAGATACCTTATCTAGGGCAGTCCAGCAAATTAAACCTTTGGCAAGCAAGCAGGTATTCTGCTCCAAAATTATTGCACACAGGCTCTCTACTTCACAGCCCTGCAGTGGTTTGATAGGTACTGCAGAGGGCCCAGAGAGTTAAACTGTAAGTAGAAGTAGTATATTTAATTTACTGTCTGGACTTTTACAGGCATATTTAATATACTTATTCAGGGAGAATTTCCAGATATGTGTTGATTTATACCTGTTTCCACCTACAGTCCAGTTCATTTTCTCTGAATTCTGACTTACAAAAATATTTTTGTATCTGCACTGATTGAAATACATTTATATTCAATTGTGCAGTTTTAATGAACAATTTTCTACAGAAAATAAGAATATAAGCTGTTTATGATCATCTGTTACTTCTGGAATCAACTTGGTAAAAGACATTTTTATGTTTAGTAATCCAGCAATTCCTGCAGTTAAACTTTCAGAAGAACATAGTTATTTTTTCACTGCCAATAAAACAGTGAAGTTTTGGGTTTTTTTTGTTAATACATTGTTGTTTGTTATTCCTTGTACAAGATATATAGTTTTGTTTTGGTCATGATTGCTCATACTACCATATGGGAGTTTGTTCATATTCTAGTTGAGCTAAAATATATTGCCATGAGTTTGAAAACTCCTAGTATTTTTTTTGGAAAGGCTTGCCTGTTTTTCACAGCAGAATTTATTTTTTTCCTTTTTATAAAAAGATATTGATGAAGTCAGCTGTAATGATTGGACAGTAAAGAACACAGAAGTTAGTTACTTTGCAGTATTACTTCTCTTTGATGAAGTTAAGTTCCCAAAACTATTTTTGAAGTAGGATTAATTATTCTTACTGCAAGTAATTGATAAAACATGCAAGTAATTATAAAGCAGGCATGGCCAGATGTGGCCATACTTGAAATATCCCATACTCAGGAGATACTACTCCTGAGACAAACAGCTGGTATCTCCTGCCTCCTTCGACCTGGCTGAGCTTTACAGAGAGGCATGCAGGGATCCATGGAGGAATGTGGAAGTCTCTAAGGCACAGGGAATTTACAGCAGTGCAATCCCTGATGGCTCCATGCTGTGGAAGAGGAGGTAGATGCTGTGATCATGATGAAACTTGTAAATTTGTGTGTGTGTGAATGTCTTTTCAATATTGCTGTTGGGATAAACCAGTTCATTCAGTAGGGGTAAAAAATGGTTACATTCTTATTTTGTTTGCTTCCTAGCAGCTACACTAACAACAGATTATAGCAGACATAGCAATTTTAGATGTACATTGACTTCATTTCCCAAATATTCTGTAAGAATAATTCTCAATTTTTAAACTGTAGCTTTGTTTACTTCTATTGTCACCTATACATGTATGAAAGAAGAGATTTTTTTAAGCAATTTATTGTTCTGATACAACACTGCTGCTCAACATATCTGGTAGAGTTGTGTGAGGGTTTTGTGTGGCAGTTAGGCATCCAGTTGGAAGAGCCTATCTATGTGGGAGCATTGTCATGCTCATACTCGTTACTTTCCTTTGCAATTCAATAAGCTCAGTTAAACTGAAAATGGGTCTGTCAAACAAAACACAAAACCAATGACTGGCTGAGAAACAGTTTGAAGGAAGGCAGAAAAAAGAGAAATTCCCAGCAAGCTACCAAGCTGACTATATTAACTCTGGCTTGCCACATAACAACGTAGTATCACAATTCTTTGCTGTTTTCATAGGACTAGGATGGGACAAAAGTATTCCAACAAAATCAGAATTATAGTTAACAGAACTTTGAAAATTAAATGGATTAAATAGAAGGATAAAAATAAACATTAAAACAAACAAAAAACCTAAGGACCAGGTATTTTGCTTTCAGAATAGGAGTCTTGGGATCTAGTGAATGCTCCTTTTGAGAACAGAGAGTGCTTTGAAATTTAAATTTATTCAGGTCTTATAGAAATGTGTGTCAAGACACTGTATAGATATTTCTGTATTAAGCAGCACTGCTTTGGATGCTGGTTCTTCCACATACTGATGAACCCCAAAACTGTTGGAGAGTATCACCTTAGTGTTAGTCCCACACTATGAAATCTTCACAAATCTCATAAAATCCACTTACTCCAACTAATTCTGCTTGTTTGTTTTGAGTCAGATTTTAGTACTTAATCCAATTTCTCCTGAAAATTATTTTCTAATTTGTTTCTAACTAAGGTTATTTCTGTATACCTGGAGCAATTTAGCCCAAAATTGGGTATGAGGAAAACAGTTCTGTACATACAATTAATTATATTTACCTATTTGAAAAGGTGTTATTGTTGCAGTGTTTTCAGTTGAATTTCCTTTTTCTTGCTAATCTCAACACATTTGTAAACACAGTTGACAGCAAACAGTGGTTAACAACATGAAATCCCACAAGTTAATGCCTAAACTATCCCTACCTGCTATTAATTGCAGGTCCTCTACACAACCCTCTGACTTTTCTGCCCCAGACCTGACATGAAAAGCACTGGAGGGCAATTGACCACTGTGAGTTTTATAGCATGTCACAATTGCAGAAACATCTGTGCACATAAAGCATATTAAAAATTCTCTGACAAGACCATAAATCATTGAAATGTTAGGCACTGAAATATCAGTTTTGCAGTCAGTCATTAAACAAAACTCATAATCTATGAAATTATTCATTCCAGTCTAAAATGCAATATTTCACCTCACATACATAAATCTAGATACTCACTATTCCTTTTCTTGTGCAAAACACAAAACTCATCAACGAAGATATTTCTGTCAGGGTAAATAAAGTGGCTCTATCCATCATTTTCTTGTCAGAAACAGATACATTCCTAGTTAGACCTTATTTTTCCTATTCAAATTGTCAAATCTAAGGGACATAGTCTATGTTCTGCTTATGAGTCCCACGCACATCAGTAAAAAGATTGCACGTGGATGGTGTGCAAAGTATTTTATACAGGAATGAGTTCAGGAGCTACAGTTTTCAGGGTGATTCAGGGCCGAGTTTGAGCCTGTGCTCAAGGCCACATTCATCCCACTGTTCATGTCCTTCACCTGTTGGTGATGTCCTCCTAGTCTATAGGGCAATTCTCCTATTACACTCCTGGAGAAAACTAGGGTACAACCTCTGCAGCAGAAAATATTCAAGCCCATACTTACAGCCTGAACCTGGCTTTGTGGTCTTTGTGTATCTCTTCTGCCTTTGAGTGGCTCTGGAGGAAGTCTTTCCAAGACAGGCATTTTGATGTTGTCTGCCACAGGAACAGGTCACATCAGTATCCCAATTCAAGTTCAATCACTCTTTATAGAAGGGCAATATCATTTTAAGAAACTAAGTCTCTCTAATGCTTGTAAGATGAGAATGAAATATGCCACCTCTATGTTACCTATGATACATTGAATGCTGCATTTTTTCTACTTGAAACAATCTGCACATATTCATGTATTTTCAGGAAGTATGAAATTATAAAGCAAGCATCTTTGCTAAAGTGGTTTGTTTGGTTGTTTGTTTGTTTTTTAAATGTCTTGTCTGGTTCAAGCCTAGTTAGCTATCCAGAGGTAGTAATTCAGTCTATCTGTACCACACAAACTGAAAAATTGTTAACTAATTTTATTAGCAAAAAACTCTAACTGCTTCTTGCATCTCCTCTAACTCCTATAGGGTGAGGCCATTTAAAATAGAATAAACTACTTGTATATTTTTACTAGAACTTTGTTCTCTGTAAAACAGGCTTCAGTTTTGGATTGGGTGTCAGAAGGTCTCCTTCTGAAACAAGAAATGTTGAAGAGCACATCTGAGTAAGTCTTGCAGACTTGCCATCCTGACCTGAAAGTCTCATGTGACTTCACAGTGCGAGTCAATCGAAGAGAAATTCATTTGAAGTTACGTACAAGATTCAGGGCTGTACCATCAGGAGATTAACTTACAGAGGAGTTGGCTCAGCTAATGGGATACCCAAGTTTAGATACAGTTTGACATCATGAATGAGGCATATTTTCAGAAGGGAAACTTTGCACTCTTTAGGAAGCAATCTCACTGTTGCAGTCATTGTATAATGGCTCAAATTGTTCCCTAAGTATTAGGACAACTGATGCTGATAAATGTAATACACTGATAAATCAAATAGGCTGGTAGAGAAGAAAATGCATCTTCCCAAACATTTTATTCTTCAGAAAGTAAAAGAAAATGGTAGCATAAACTTAAAATAAATGAGATTGTACTAGTAATTATGTAAGATTCGTTGGAGGAAATTCTACATTTTTGTATGTTTTTTAAAATCCCCATCTGCTCTGGTTATTATCCCAGTTACAAACCTGGTTACTGCTGCCCACTAATTCTATATCACACAGTCTTTTTACTCTGATTGTTTAGTTTAATCTCAGATTGTAGATTTACACATAGAATAAATAGTGGAGTGTTTCTGAATCCCCTGCATGCTGGAATAGATTTTTCATGTCCTGAATTAATAGGAGAGAGTTGGCTGACATGATAAAACAAGAAAATAAATCACCCCAGTGCATTCAGATTAGCTGCATGTTTCCATAAGGTAGAACAAAATTAACAGGTAACTGTCATTAAACTGTTTTTGTTGATCCCTCAAGTAGGTTAAAAACACAGGAAAAAATGAATATACATGCCATTCATGGAGTGCTTTTCATCTTGAAGGACTTTATGATTATAAAGTGAAGAGACTCCTAGAAACAGGAGGGTGATCAAAGCTGTTCAAGAGGGTATTCAGGTAATATCCGAGTTCTATTAAACCTTGATAATAGAGTCTACTTATCACTCAACCTAATTATTCTTTGTTGTCTGAGTGGTTCTTATTTTAAAACTAGTTTGAACCTGGAGACAAAAAGTCAAAGGAACATCAGATAAGGTTGGAAGAGTGCTCAGGAGGTTATACTGTCCAACTTGCTGCTGCAAGCGGGGTCAGTTTTAAGGTCCAGCCAGGCAGCTCAGGGCTTTATTGTGGGGTCTTGAAAACCTCCAAGGACAGAAACTGCACAAGATCTTTGGGCCCCTGCTCTGCTCTTTGGGACCCTGTTCCACTCCTTGACTGTCAATCCTATGCCCTCAATCTGTCAACTGATCTTACTCTTTCTGCTTTCCAGTGATGGAAAATTCAGACTGAGAGTGATGAACCTTGTTCTGCTTTGTTTTTTAAGTAGATTTATATACTATGCAGAATAAATGCATGAGCTTTCATTAATTAGAGTACTCCACAGAGAACTGGGGAGTTGTTTGTTTCTAAAAAGATATATAAAAGCTCTAAATCTGTAGCTGGAGTCCTTGACAGCTGGCTAGAGCCGAGACAACTGGTTCTGACAAGCGAGGTTTTGGAGTATTCAGATGATGTTGGGAAAGGTCTCCCTTCCTTTGTTTTCTTTAAGGCAGAAGCTTTAGTGACCAAATTGTCTGAATTTTAAGTCTGTATTCTACACAGTCTGTGTTGGCCCAGCAGTCTTTTTCAAATGGCACGTTTCGTGCTCTTCCTCACTCTAGAACTTGTCACTCTTTCAGACTGCAGACAAGCTCAGTAATCAGAAGTCTCTGAAAATGCTCTAAAGTACAAGTATTGACAGTACTGGTATTTTATTTATTCTCGTTAAGTTCCAAACTCTGTTGCATTAAGAAAGTGTGGAAGGCTCTGGGGCTTTTGTTTCAGATTTTTCAGACTTAAGAAAAATTCCTTCATAATAAGAAAAAGTCATGTAAATATATGTATACTTGTATGTGCATATACAAACAAACAATATTTAAAAATAAAAATGAAAAAATTGAGTTTCCTGAGTCCTGTTTCACCCCTCTAATATGCCCATCCGTGGTATCTGTTAAGAGTTGTTCAGAAGCAATTTGGGGTTTTTTCAAATCATAGGTATTTGTTCTGTTTCACTTCAGTCTAAGTAACACTTCTCAGCGTATTTCCAGGGTTGTTTTGTTTCTCACCTGTACCACAAATGTTGCCTAAATGTTGCCCCTTTGCCTCTTTGTGGTTCAGTAGCATATTTGGAGATTCCTCTATATATGGTCATTTGAAAAAAACAAACAGTGAATGCTGAATTCACCTTTAATGATTTTAACAAGCGAGAGACACGTAGCCATACTTTGTTGCAGAGGCTCCCTCTGTTGTTAATAAGTACCCCCAAAATAAACTTCCTTTGTGTGCTTGTGCACATGCATACACATATATCCTGAATCCTGTTTCTGCAGCAAAGTATCTGTGCTGGGGAGTTCTAGGATATATATTTAAACAAATTACCTGACAGCATGAGTTAGTTTTCCTAGGCCAAATTCAAACATTAAAGGCAATTCTAAGTAGAATATTGTAGTCAAAACACATGAAAAATATGAATGGTGTACTCATGTGGTACTTGACTTCACTAACAGATTGGTACCAATAGCTGTAGCCATTTTGCAATGGACAAAACCAAATCCATAAATTTAGTGTGTGTTGTCATGTTGTTTTTCCTTGGCTTGTGATTATCATCTGCAAATAACATTTCTGCTAAGCATCTAGTTTATAAACCCTACATGACTTACAGATTATCAGGGTTTAAAGATAAAATGGACATTATAGTGATGAAAATAATGCTGTGTTGGCAAAGAAGACTAGGTGACCTAAATATCTTTTACGTTTCTAAATACATATGGATCACATGAATTATATATTTAAATCTAAGCAAAACTATGAAAGCAGTAATTGAAGAAGTTAAAGTAACATTCTTGTTCAGTTAACAACTACCTTATTTTGCTAACCTTTTCACTGGAGTTTAATACAAAGGCATATTTGTGCCATTTTGAAGTCTCAACTTTTAAACTCTTTTCAGCAAAGATGTATAGCTAGGCTGGTCTTTTCAGAAGGTAGAAGTGCCCTCCTGGAGAAGTTGGGGCATTTGGATGTCCTATCATGATTAGGCATTAGTGCAGAAGCCTTTGTTACCACCTAGGTAGACCTACAAGGATGTAGAAGTAACTGCAGACCACATGTCAATTCATGTGGAAAGCTGGTGTTTCTGTCTCCCGTCTTAAACAATGACAAAGCAGGTTCCTGAGCCAGATGATGGTGTTTGAGCAGTTGTCTTGCTGGTTTTGCCCTTGCTCAGCCTAAGCCCAGATAGCCACGTTGCTGCTTCTATGGCTGTGAGTCCAGCAGTTTTCCTTGCTCTTGAAAGTGAAGCCTAAAAGCTTCTCCTCAGCTCTCCAGTTTGGATTTGCCCTTCATTTTTTATGGTTGGACACAATGATCTTAAGGGTCTTTTCCAGCCTAAATTATTCTATGATTCTATGTCTCGAGGGGTGAGGAGAAAAAAATATTAATTTTTCACCAGTCTAAAACTAAATTAGATTTTACTTCATGTCATGCTGCAATTAATGATTATTGCTGAATGCCTTTATAGGCACAGAGGTATTCCCCACCCAAGCATGCACACAGAAGTCCTGTTTCTGAGAGCTGAGCAATTCACTCATGCCTACATCTTACCTATTAGATGACAGGGCAATTGTTTTTATATATATATATATATGCTAAAATACCCTCATGCATGCATGCTTTTAAGAGGGGACTTTCTTCACCAACTTGCCATTTTGCAAGCTTAAAGGAATGGACTTTAAACTTTAAAATTAAAAAGAAGTTCCTGTGTTTTGAACAATACTAATGCAATATTCCACTGGGTTGACATTGCCCCTGAGGGTCTACGTTCAAAGAGAAATGATGGGATTGAGTTCAGGCAACTGAATAATCCTATCAGCAGAACATTCACATTATTTTATAATGAAATATAATTTGCAACTTATATAGATGTAGCAGGTGCTTTAAGACCTCCAAATTTGCTGGTCCTGAATATATGCAGAATTACAATGAAAAAAGGTGGCAAATGTTAAAATTTTAATGTCACCTACTGTGCTTGTAAATTCAACAACTACTGAAAAAAGTTCACACAACTCTAAGCAGTAATGATTACATTTTAATTATTTGTTGGTGTTCTTAACAAGTATTCTAGTAAAATGTAATAGTGATAAACTGGTATTAGTTTATTCTCATAGAATTTCAGCTGATGCATGTGGAGGAGCATACAGAATATTTTTGTTTGGATTTTTGCCTTGTTTGTAAATACATTTTAGAGCATCTTAATTGATTGTCCAAACTTTGTAACCTTTTAAACTTTACCTTTAGAGATCATACAAAAGGACGAGGAACAGTTTCAGGTAGTTGTCAATATTCACTTGACTTTAACACTGTCTCTTGGGGTTAATATAAATAATACTTTTTTCACTTTTTTCCAGCAAATTTCTGTTCATATGGAAACAAGAATTAACATGTACACTTGCTACAGTAAACAATAAGAGCCTTTTGCAAGATGTATCTGAAGACTACTGCAATTAAACAATGTCTAAGACAACAACACAATGACCTTACATTTTATAAAGGTGCAGAGGCTATCTCTTCAGAAAAAGTGAGAGATCTGTCTCTTAGAGTTTACAGACTGTGTATTTAATTAGAAAGAACACTAATATAAACCTGTTCCCTGCCTATAGTCTTGTGATATTCTTGCATTCTGACCTCTAAAATACACTTGCTTTTGTGAGTTACTGAGTGAAGTCTAAATAGTTAAGATATGCTTGTAATATGGCTGTTTTGAGTATATGTTGAGTACACTATTACCCATAGCTGAAGGAAATACTAACAGTATACTCCACGAGTGTAAGATATGCCTCTTTTTCTGATGTTTTTCATGTGTGTGCACAAGAGACTGAGTTTTTTCTATGCTTGCTTAGAAAGCATGGGTTTAATTTTTACTGCTGTAATTAGGGCTGAGCACAGGAGTCTAAAATGGGGAGATAATCCTCTCATTTTCTGTGTATTAATTAGCCATGAGCTGAATGTGCTATTTTTAAGTTTATTTACTAAAGAAACAATGAAAACGTACCAGTTGTATTAAATGTGTAGATTTAAAAGAAGCATCTACAACTACCACATTTAAAATACTTTCAACCATAGTGTTTAAAGTACTTTTGGCTATAAAAATATTACTTTTAGTAATTTTGAAATAAGTTTTCAATTTTTTTATTTTTTAAATTACTTTGAACATTGGGAATGCTACAGGCAATGAAAATTATTTTAGTAAAGAAGTACTAATAATAACTCCACTTCTACCTTAATTATATTTTCTTTTTGGAAAAAAACCCCTCCCTTATCATCCTTGAGTGCCCTTTAAATCAGGACACCGCTGACACTTTGTTTCCAATTAACAGTAAAAACCTTCTTTGATCCTTTGACTTTTTTATGAGATGAATTTATATTTTCTAGACTAACACGCATGACAACATAATTCTCCACACTCATGAATATTCAACTTCTTTGCTTTAATGAGGGAAACAAAGACGAATAGAATGTCATCTGCTTATCTAAAGCAGCAAGGACTTTGCTAATATTCACAGACAAAAACCCCCTAAATTTAAATAACATTAAAACTGTGACACATTTGGCCAAAATCAGGTCATTCAAAGTTAAGCCTGACACTCAGAGCTGAATTACATCTCTGTGTGGTTTTCCAGCATAAAAAGTTGGAAAATCTGTTTCCACCCATTGATTTTTCTTTCATTTTCTTTTAAATAGGTTTTGTAGAAAGGGTGGTAGGATTATTTCTAGGAAATAAAGAGCCTCTGGCATCTGTTGGTTCCTGTGTGGTACATTGTTTTGTTTCCCAGATAGTGGCCAAACCTTAGAGGCATCCTTAAAGGTAAAGAATAGGCACGACACTATTGACCTCATTCCAACTGGTGGCCTTGACCCTATATATCTCTATGGTAGAACTCTAAGGAGAATTCAGATTTTATGTTTATTTCCCTATTAAAACATCTTCGATATTAACATAATCCAAATTTTAATAGGGATTACTGTACAGCTGTATTCAAACAAAACATATACATCTCATATTTATTCTGCTGTGGCATACAAGTTTGCATTGGTAATTTTGCATCTAGTTTAAATGCCAGATAAATTTTTTCAAAATAATGTAAATTCCCTTTTGGAATATTTTTATTAAATGGGAAGAGTGTACACTCCCTCTCCATTCCCTGTTTCTCACTATTATTAGGAGATTTTATACTACAAGAATGTTATCTTTATGTGATAAGAGTTCTTAAAACTCTAGCTCAGATGGCTGGGTATCTAAAATTATCCCTTTGTTATTTTCTAAAATAGCTGCTCTCAGTCTCCTTAAATGCTTGTAATAATACTTCAGTAATATTTTAATAAGAGTTCAAATAACTCCTCTTATTTTAGCACTTCTAGAATGACTTTCTCTTTTGTGATAGGAACCTGTTGCTGTAATTTTTCTATGGCTGTGAAAATTTTTTTGCATGGATGATTATGGATTTTTATAAAGAAACACATTTATACCAGTAATACTTTTTAGTGCATGATGGAAACTCGTAGGTCAGTAGCATTACCACTAAAATGGAAATGCTGTACAAAACTGTCATAAAAATTCTCCATTAAGACCAAGCTTGAAAACCTGAGAACAGATGTGACACCGTTAGTGTACAGATGGAGTTAAAAGGAATACACAAGGCTGGTAATAATAAAGGACAATATAAAATAATGTTGATATATAGTTGAATTAAAAAAACAATCTAAATGTGAAGTCGCTACAGCCTCTCTGAGATATTGCTAGTGTGTTGGACTTGAGATAAGTTTCTTAAAAATACCATTCTGTATTGGAACAGTGTATAAAACTAGAAACTTTTTTCCACTGTGTAATACCCTTTTAGACCAGTTTGTTTTGCAGCAGTTTTCCTGATAATGGAGACTTTTCATCTTCCTGATATCATCAAAATCTGAAAGTTTCTAGAAGAAATATGCTGATTAAGACGTTAGCGGAGTTATAATTTTTCAAATACTTTGAAAAGTAGTGAAGTCATTCATTATTTTTCTATAACCTTTTCCATACAGCTGACATTTTTAGTGTTGTAATGTTGGAACCTTACAAACAGATGTGACCAAATCTTGCATCTTCCAGAATGGTTGAATCAAATGGAAGCATAGTAGCCATTGAATTACATATCGAAGTGCAGTATCTGAAATACTTTATGTTCTGATGGATGGAGAGATGTGGCTGAGTGGGACTAGGAGAGAGGCTAAAGGATGGGCTGCAGACACAGTTAAACGTGTGCTGGGGTTTCTTTGTCTGTGAGGACATCATCTTGCTGCCATTATTAGTGGTCTGTCAGTGAGCTTCGTGCTACACGTGGGATGCTGGGATAGGAGAGGGATGAGAAAGCACCATAAGACAGAGCCTGGAAGTGTAGGTGGAGTGCTAGAAGTGGAGGAGGAGGAGATTCCACTCTATGGGTCCTAAGCTAAATCTTGTCAGTCATGTGATTTTTCATGTCTATCCACAGAGATCTATTTTTCTAAAGCAATTAATAAAATACAAGATAGCAAATGATATGTTAATACGTTGTTAATACAGTGGTATTGTACATCTCATTCCTGTAGGCAGGGTTTGCTCAAGATTGTCTTGAGCCCCAAGATACTCTTCTACTGTGCTCAGTACACAGTAAAATGGGGCCTTAATTTAGGGTGACTGATAGGCAAACCAGAGATAAAGATGTGTGAATATATTGTGGCAGAACAACTATTCAGTAAGTTCATCCTTTTCAACTAGGGGTTGCAGTGTTATATCTTCCATGTGGGTGACAAATTTAGGTGGGGGAAGCAATAGATAATAAACAGAGTTTAAAACAGGAGTTATCAAAATGCTGTGAATACTGGAACATCCATTCAGTAAGGGCAAAGGAATATAGATCAGAATTCTTAGATAACAGGAATAAACTGACTAAAGTAATGGAAAGATATTCACTTCTCAGTATTCACTGGTGCCATATCAAGCTAAAAGACTTATTTATATTTATAGATAGAAGCATTTTTCAGATGATATAGTAATCTTCTAAAAGTAAATGTTAGTACTGTGAGAAGTCTATATTCACAGCACTGGAAGGCTTGTCTTCTTGAAGAGTAAACATAGCATAGGTTACAATACTGGAGTTTTTTCAGTGCCACTGTGCCATGACCTTCAAGTGTTACTTGAAAAACAGGAAAAAAGTTTCACACTTGTAAATCCTTGCCTCTTTCTCAAAGCTGCTTACAAAGCCTTCACTTTATAGTAGTTACTGTGCTGTTAATGATGTGGATATCTGCATCACCAAGCATTGCCTTGATACAATTGGCTGTGTTCATCTGGGGTAGCTGCAGTGAGAATTGCATGTTTTTGACTATTGCTGAAGACCATTGACAAGAATTCCTAATTTTCTTCGCATTATACAATATAAACTGTTTTATTTACTCCTCACTCTTCTACCATGCAGCATGAAAGAAATGGAAATACAGTACATTGCAATGCTAAAATGCAGCTTTTATGGGCAGCACTGCTGTTACCTGAGCTGGTGGCATGCCACAGCTAGAGGTAGTAGGAAGGCACGTTGTTTATGCCAGCTGCATGGCTTCAGTCGTGCTTATGTCTGATGTCAGCATGGTGCTGCTTCTCTGGATTTGAAATGTCCTCTGGATAAAAATTTCCATCACAGCTGCCTTAAGCAATTGACAGAACATTCTGTCTGAGGGTGCAGATGTGCAGTTCCCAGAGCAGAGATGGATAGCTTCTATCAAGTACTAGAACAAAATGAGCCTGTCTCCCAGCCATAAACGGAAAGATGTTCTCACAAGCAGAGATGAGAATCAGTGTTCACCAGTTCTTACGAAGAAGGGGGTTCCTTTTTTTATATTGATTTTTCTATTCTGATGTAATCTAAATACCTAGAGCCACACTATTTAGAGTCTCATTCTACATGGAAATGAATTGTATCAGCTTGTGAATATCTTGTTTAGACAGCTAACAGAGAACAATAGTAGGAAATCTTGTAAAAAGCAGATCAACTTCTGTAAAAAGTTAAAGAATAAAACAGCATATATTTTCAGATGGATAGTTTTAAGTATAAAGCTTTCCTTGCCTGTTACGCCTTTTGTATATCATATCAGATGAGAGAAACTCTTTGAAAATATGTAGTAAATGCTACTCAAACTAGCAGAGAACTTGACAGAGCTATTGTAGATCTTCAGTGGCAGTAGAATTCCAAACAGCATGAACAATACATAGGTTAAATGTAGCATGTCTGGAGATGCTGCAAAGCAGCAGTGTTTTCCAAGAGGAATGCAAACTGCAAGACAAACCTTTGTTCAAAAGCTAAAGGGAAACTGTGATACATGCAAGAAAGTAACTATTGTTTTAGTGAGCTATACAGTTTATTATGCACTGTTCATCAATCTAGGAGCATATCCAGTTCACTATGAATATGATGTTGCTTACTCAGGGATACTGCTTTCTGTGCATATTTCAGTAGCAAAAATAATTTTCTTGCCATGTTTCTCCCAGTTAGGCCAACAGAACCTGAAGAGATTGAACTGAGTTTTATTCCGGTATTGGATCAGATATATAATTGCTGATTCTGGATGAATTCTTTCCAATTCGTTAAATCACAGCTGAATAGTGATATAGAGGCCAGAACTCTAGGCAAAATACAGAAAATCAGAGGTTGAAAATCCAAGATAGAAAGATAATTCTGTAATCTCTTCTCAAAACTCAGGCCTTCATTTGCAGTTCTGCAGTCTTCTGCTGAAGTAAAAGCCGGAGTACCTCTCACATTAGTAACAGAGAAATCCAGACCCTATCTTAAACTTTTTCATTATAAAATACTTAGTGTTCCTTAAGTCTTAGATTAAATTTGTGATGTAATTATACTTCTATCCAGTGGGATTATAAAAGAATAAATTATGTTATTTTCTTACTCGACAATCTTTGGCTAGATTATGATGTTTTGAGAGCTTGTTCTTTGGACCTCAAAATTAATTTTGTCCCTGATAAACAGGCACTTTTTTATTTTCTTCTTTAATTTTACAATGAATGAGTGTAATCTGGAATCACTGTGGCAAAATATAAAATGCCACAGTGTTATTTAAGGAAACATTTTTCAGAGTGGCTTGCTTTCTCAGAGATGACAAATAAAGCAACACTGCACAAAACACAGTAGTACCAAAGAATTCCTACCATTCCTTCACATGAAGGCTTGGAATCTGGTGAAAGTTTCAAGGTCAGTATTTCTAGAGTGAGAATGAAACAGACAATACTTTGGGACAGAACAATATTATGTAAGATACACAATTTTAGGGTCCCTTTCATGCATATGAACACCCTTCTAACTGGAGAATGCTGTTCTTTAAATAATGTATAAGGAAACAACAGTCTTAATTTTTCCTTTCCGTTCTTTATTCTTAATGTGATATAAAGTCTAGTAGCTGTCACATTTGTAAGGGTCCTGCCTAACACGGCTGGTGAAAGCTGGATGCTCATTGAAAAGTGTGTCTAACTAGTCTTTCATCACAGACCTTTAAGACAAACAGCTGCTATTACATGAATAGTTCTCTCACCATCCCTTTACAGATCCTATTTTTTAAAAAAACTTATTAAAACTGTATTTTCTGTTGTTTTCTTTGTTTTTCATTTTAGTATTCACTGTGAATGGTCTTATTTGCTGTTATATTTTTACAATATCCTCATTTTGCAAGACATGGTCCTCCCATTTTTAGATTTAATTTCTTGGAGTTTTCTCTCAGTTCATGTGTGGGGGGAAGGGTACAGGTAAAAGAGGCCAAAGCAAATTTCACTTGAGCTTCATCTTTTCTATTAATCTGCTCATTAAGCTTCTCTGCATCTATTTGTAACATTCTTTCATTAAAGATTCATATATATTATAAATTGATTATTAAACAGTGACTGGCATGTTACAGATCTGAAATGCAAACCAAGGTGTTATGGTTGCACTTGAAAATCTGAAAGTATAGTGAACTTGCAAATATATTAATCATTGAACCATAGAATTTTTTTCCTTTTCCCAACTTCATCCATTAGATTTTTCTGTATAAAGCAGCTATGAATGACTCTCTTAAGCTTGCTAATGCAGCTTGGGAAAAGAAGATACTTTCTGCCTGGGACTGGACAAAGATAACTCTAATCTTTTACCTCTACCCAACATACTAGATCTTGAACTCGTGTATTTTCCAATGTATACTGGGAATTTTGTCATATTTGTGGAACATTTCTTCCTTTTGTATCCTTTCAGTGTGGAAAGTAAGTCTTAATAGGTTAGGCATATGTGTGAATAATACATCTTATATTAAAATTTACAGAAGACAGAATAATGGGTTGAGATGCTGCTCATTAAAGTCTCCAATACTAATACAACCTCAGAGGAAAAATAGTTTTGAGTCTTCCACTGCATAGTAAAATGTATTTTGATCTTATATTTGAAAAGTCAGGCTTTGAAGCTGAGCAAAGCAATTACTGATTTCTGTTAAGTACCTGGAAAAAGTAATGCAAAAGCTTGTGAAGGCCAGTAGAGAGGAATGGAGGTTTACTAAAGCCAGTGTTACTGTAATCTGTGGAACATGTGGTTCAAAATATTGTCCAGCATAAACATTCCAGGCAAACAATTTAAGCAGAGATTTTCAGAGACTTACCTACTCTCTATTGGACCTTAATGAGGTCCACCTGCAAACTAGGCCTTTCAGTGGTTACTGATGTGTTGCTATCCAATTTGTAGGTTCTGGATTAGTGAAAGGATATTGCTTTCTCTGATTCGATCAAGTTATTCCATTGACTTTACAGAATCTCTATGGTTACAATTCTTCTAGTGTTTCATGAAAGAGGAATAACTTGCACTGTAGTAATATATTCAGTGATGGCTTACAACAGCATTAAATAAAATGTTGCTTCCTTTAAATGCGTTATCAAAAAGAACCAGAAAGAAATGGCACAAGACAAGGGAAAAAAGTAAATAAAATTATGCCTCATGGAAAGAGAAAGCACTTGATGAAAAGAAAACAAATTTTCAATTCATGACAGCTAGCTGAATTGGAAAATGGAGTAGACTAAGATGAATCAGAATACCCCAGGCAAAACAGCAAACTGTCCATCTGAAAACATGTACTCCTTGAAGAAGAAAACCCTACCAAAATCGAGAAGATAATGAGCTGTAAGAATCAAAATACATATTAAGTATGTTAAAATCAACTTACAGAACAGAGATCCTAATTCACAAACAAGTGCACTTGTCAACTATCAAAGTGTTCAACAAGTATGGCTTACTTTTTAGTGGAAACATTAATGCTCCAAGATGATACATGTACAGCAGAAAGATAAATACGTGTCCATGAAATTAATCAGAATTTCACGTGACTACCAAAGAAAAAAAGGTCACTGGAAAACTGACAGGATGCAGAACTAGATTTTTTTTTTTTCTCTAGAATTAACACACAGTAAAATACCAATGAAACAGAGACCCCTAGGATTGTAATCATGTGTCTAATTTCAGTTGTCTTCTACTTCCACTTCAGTCATGTGAAAATATGAAGCTAACATAGAAGCTCTTTCGGACCTTAAATATATATGTATATATGTTAAGTTAGGAATACAGTACAAAAATATCTGGCTTTCAGTGCCACACCGTTTGAGTATAACTACATCCCAGCTCACCCTCTGTTTCTTATTCTAAATGGATGTTGTCAAATTATGAAGTGCATATTGTTGTCAGTATAACCTGTTGTTATTATATGCTAATATTGTGTGCTAATAAAGTGTTAAATATACAGAGCTGCCAACTCTTTGATCCAAGGGAATAGGAACACTATAAAATAGATGGGATACAAAACTAAACTGAAAAAAGCCTATTGATCTATGCTTCAATGCATTTTTAATATAAATTGAATCTCTTTATAAATTAAGATACCTAAATAATTGGCAAGGCTAGATACTGGGCTTATGTAACATCTTGGCTTTTGTTTTTCTACATTAATTCCTGTAAACTGTTAATCCTCTTTCTTTAGGGTCCAGTCCTCCAAAGTGCAGCATGCTACCTAGAAAAGACTGCATGCACACTCTTGCTTTGTAGCTTGATAATAATAGTGTCCAACACTTCATAAGCTCATGTCTTGAATAATCAAACTTATCGATGTCAGTAGCCTTATTCAATATTTTAAATTGCAGTTTAGAAATGTACTCATTTTTCATGTGAAGAAAGGCATCTGATGAAAGTCTACAGGACAAGGATGTGCCTCAGAAATCGTTCTTCTGAAATGAATTACTTTTTTGACTGAGTAACTTCAGAAGGCATTCACATCAATATAGTTTATAACATGTGGAAAGGAAAATTGACAAGAATTCTTTGGCAAATAGAGGCAGTACTTCCTCACTACTTCATAAACACTGAAATACCCTTTCTTTTATTTAAAGATGAGTGAAGGGGTTGATATGTTCCTTGCCATCCAGCCTTTTTAAAGGAATCAATCTTAGTGAAAATCACGAAGATGCAAAGGTATTAAATGTAAAAGGAAAGGACATTGTTGAGTTTGGATTGTACTGTCATCGGAATAGTGGAGCATACGAGGACAAGCTCTTCTGCATACTACTTTTAGTAGGTGTCCTTTCTAGGAGATTGCTTAACTCAGCCCATTTAACAACCTCTTCCTTGCCTTTGCTTTTGAAAACGCATTGACATTTGCCCTTCTTATTCTGGAAGCAGCCACACAAATCCAATAGACTGGGTCCAAGTATGGAAAACAGCAGTGTCATAAAGCTTAATTTCAATAACAAGCTTCAGCAGCTCAGAAAATGCATACTCTTCATTCCTCTTACAATGGAAAGAAGTATCATTTAGCCTCTAACGAGGAAAGAGGTAATGAGTTAAAGATTTAGTGCTTGTGTTTATAGGAGGCCTGTGTGAGATTATCAATTGGGGCAAAGTTTAGGGGGTTTTGATAGCTTTAAGTTTTTAGCAGTTACATTTGAAAGTAACAATTTAAATTTCTTGAAAATAGATTGCTGTCAATAGCTTTTAAAAAGAATAATGGTTCAAAAGAATCTGCCCAGTAAACATTATATACACATCTTCATACAGCTAAATATTAAAAAAACCAACAAATTTTCTAAAATTGTAAAATTATTAATTATTACCTTTTTCTGTTCTTCAACACAATAACAGAGCCTTTTCTCACTCTCACGACTTTTGATTCAAAGAAACTAATGTTCTTTGTAAAGGTCAATATTTTTCTAACATAAAAACATGAGGTCCGGAATATGATCTAGTTGCTAAACTGGGAGTAGAACCTAAAATTTGCAGAGCCCTAACTTGCTGCTGGTTTCCTAGATTAGTGATTCCCAAACAGTGACATACATGGCTTTACTTATTTTTGCATTATTCCCACATCCTCAGACAGGAAGAAAGCAGTAGCTGTGGGGCAGGTCGGAGGGTGTTGTTGGTGTTTTTCCTATTTCACCTTCGCCAAGATCGATTCCAGCACAACTCACCACAGTAACTCCCTTGACCCTTACAGCTTGCATCCCAAACAGTTGTTCTGCCTTTTATCTTCAGCAAGGATCGAGGGAATAGGATTCAGGAAGAATGTCAGTGGTGAATCTTGCTCTGAAATGTTGAAACCCATTGCATTTGCATTTAGTTGCAGCTACTGAGATGCTTTACTAGTTGTCACTTTTACTAGTTTTGACAATAAATAAATGCCTGTAATTCTTTGTTCTCCTTGATCACTGAGAGTTTCATGGAACAGAAGTTTTGTGCATTTGATAGGCTACCTAGCAAAAGGATAATTATATTTGATGAGGTCTTAAAAAAAAAAAGCTTATATTTTTGTGACAACATGTAAAATTATCAAATAATTGAGAATTGTGGTGGTTATAGTAATGCAAGATCTGTGAAAGATGGAAAAAAACCCCTGCATTTAAACTCAAAAAATATAATCTTCAGCTGTAAAAAATTTGGTCAGCTACATACTGTTTGGCTATGTTGTATTGCAAAACAGTTTCAATGACTATTATTGCACTTTTCCATTTGTCTTTTAACTGGGCCTATATTTCATTGTAATTTCTACTCATGACTCATAGTAGTTCTATATTTTTCTACTTAGATTGATATATCTGATTTATTCCCACATCAGAAACCTTTCCTGTGTTTCTCCATGGACAGATATTAGTCTCTTTTAAAAAGTATGTGGGCTTAAGGTCCCATCATCCCAACTTCTACAATTCAAAGCTATTGGAGCTGCTTTACTCTATGTACACACCATTTGTAGACCACAAGATGTGTAGTAATAATTCCACACTACATTAGAGCATTCTGTTATATATATGTGTGCTTATCAGTTTGCAAACAGCTAAATTGCACATAATTCACTCATTTATAAACAGACCTTTCAGCCAGTCATTAGTTTTTACATCAAATGTTACCCTGGATTTTGTCAAACTGATTCTCCTCCTCCCATATAATATACAAACAACATCAAGCAGCCTTATGTTACAGGAGCATAAGGGAACTCCATGGTATTGTAGTTCTCATTTGCATGAGAATGATTGTTTCTCATCCATTGCTGTACAGTGAAAATTCAAACTAAGGATTTTGCAGTTAGGATGAATAACACAAACATTAAAATTTACCTCAGCTATAGCAAAATCGTAAGTTTAACATACTGCCCCGTATCTCCACACGTTATTTAGTCAGGCTTACATAGTTCATACATTTTCCCGAAGGCTATTGCAGATTTACGTTATATTCTGCTTTCTTGAAGTACTTCCTTGTCTACAAAGTACCACTGATAAAAATTATATATCAAACAAATGAGATGCATGTCAGAAGCCCATAAATAATTAATTAAATGCTAGTATACTCATAAATATTACAGAAAAGACCAATAGGTTCCAAAAGAGTATTTCCCTTATAACTTCTTACTTAAACTGCAAGGGCATGATGCTGTTTAGGAGGCTGAATTATATATATCTAGATTTATAATTAGTCCAGCTATTAACCTTTTCTCCAGTTTCTCTCTTTGGTGATATACTGGACTATAAATTCCATAAGAGATTACCTTGCAGAAAATACGGTTTTACATAAATGACCCATGCATATTTTATAACAACTTTTAATTTATTATTCTGGGCCTGATTCTCTACAGTCTCATACTGTTGCAGTCTTACCTGTGCAAGATGGATAAGAACTAGACCAAAGCAGAACTTTCTGATCACTTAAAGCAAACATGCTTCATTTCTTTTTGAATGGATAAGCATTACGGAGGTTCCATAGGGTTGAGGCAAGTCAGAACCAAGATTTGGAGTAATGTGCCTGGCAGAAACTGTAGGCAGACCTAGGGCACTAAATCACTGTATAACAGAATTAGGAAGCACACCTTTACTCTGTTTTCTATTCCTCATTTGGATTGGTACAAAATCAGGTGGTGTTCAGCTTTGCCAGAAAAAAGTTATGTAGTTGCTTTAGACAAACCTCAGGCTCTGAGAGGTGTGTTTATGTATGTTTGTAGGTGTACAGGGATTTCTGCAGGTGACCAAGATTTCTGCAACCAGATCTTGAAATGGGTTATTTTTAAAGAAGTTCCATCAGAACCTTCTGCACAGAGCTGATGACAGCTAGTAAATGGGTGCACATGAATGCTACATTAGCACTGTAAAACTGCAGCACCTCCCAAAAGCCTGCTAGAACACGACCCGGTGTGGATTGTTAAAATGGCTACACGTGTATTTGTAATTTGCCATCCATTCAAAACCCCAATAAAGAGAGACTAAATAATCCAACGCTTGTCAGAAACTTCTCCTGAAAATGCTAAACACAGTATTGTTATGCTGTAACAATTTAAAACAGATCTGCAAACACGACTTTAGACTCAAAACACTTGTTTTAAAGATATTTCAATCAATTACTCTGTTACTTCGTTACTTCTAACTTCTAGAACAGTGGGTTTATGTCTATAGGGATTTTGAAAGTCAAAACTGACAGCACATATTTAACTATCATAACCACCCAGCAATTATGTTTAGCTTCTGCATTCTTGTCTAACTAGCCTTGCAACCTAGGAACTTCTGTGTATATTGGGATTTCTGTAGAAGTTAGCATTAATGAAACAGTTTTAAATTTCCCTAGGCTCAATCTAGACATTAAGAATATAAATGTAAGTTAGCAGAGAAGAACTAGTGGTCTTGAATACTAACACTTTCATCACATTACTATTAGTTAAAAATTTACTAAGGAATAGGGGAGACTGTCTTCTTCACCTGCCACCTCCCAATGGAATTAGTAATTATCAGAATATTTCTGTAATTGTCTATATGCTATAACATTGTAAGACTCAGAGACCTTCCAATTATAGATTATTATGGTTATGACTTGTATTTTAAATATTTACCTATTCAGAATGGCTGATCTCTTTCAATATATGCTGATAGCAATGACCCTAACTAGAAGACAGTAATTTACTGGAAGGGTAACGATGATATAAACTTTACTTGCTGAAGTTCAAGTGAAGTGCTGAAAAAAATTGTGTATTTTCTGTGGCTATTCAGGACTATTACCTCATTGGAAGAATGGCTGAATCAATTGAAAGGTTTGGTTTTGTTTTAAAGTTGCCCAGGATAGTTTATTATAAATATAGTGGGAAGGTTTTATGTGCAAGCATTTTCACCTTATTTTCTTTTGGTGTAATGAAAAAAGTGATTGATCATAGACTCGTAAGAGAACTTAAGTTGGAAGGGACCTCAAGAAATGTTAGGTCAAACCCTCAGTTGGAGCTTGGTCCTTTCAAGTTGTAATATTTTTTTCCTTAACACCTGCATGATAACACAAAACTTCAAAAACATTTGTGCTTTGAATTGTGGTGTCTTAAATTACTATCTTGAAAAAGTACATTAAGCAGTTTCACAGTGTATTATTGACCTGAGGATTTTGTGGGAGTCAACTAGGATACTAACTTAGGCCATACATTTTATTGCAGTTTCTTACTAACCTGAAGATGAAAAAGAAAATGCAAAGCATCACACTTTTCAGCTAGATGCATCTTAGAAATAATTTGGTTTAAAAGCATTTGACACCATTTAAAAGACTTTTTTTTTTTTTTTTTTTGCAAGCTTGCCTCCTAGGAAGCACTTGGGAGCCTAACTAAAATTTGAATGTTTATATTTTAAAGCACTTTTAATGCAAGAAATCTGTGTATAATTATCTCTAATTAGTAATCTCTTCCACTGAGATTTATACTAAGCAGTTAGTTTTTCTCTTCTCCACAGTAGCTATATCCCAGGCTGCTTTAACAACTAGGACTGTCTGAAAAGCTGATCTCTGGATCAAATTTCAAACTCATCCAATTGCATTTTACCTGTTGCTTTAGAACATTTCTTGATGAGGCCAGAGTTAGTTTCATGTCTAATTAAGCTGAAGATATTAAGATATTTAGGTCTTGTTTTTCCCCAAGAAAAAAGAAATACTTGAGCTACAGAGATCAGCAAAAATACAAGAAAGAAGATAAGCAGCAGGAACCACAGGGGGAATATTACGTAATAAAAGGGAACAGGAAAAGGCAGAAGCAGGTTGGGTAGATCATCCTTCACCAAGAATGTTCACTTTCAAATGGCTCAAAAAACATTGCACTGAACTATGAGTCAGAATGTCTCTCTTACACCATAATTACATAATTATTAGATGAACCTGAAGAGAAATACGGAAGAAGGGACTACACTACATTTGAAAAAATATCCCTAGTATGATTTCCTTCCTATGCAATAAATTACACTGTAGGCTAACCATGAGGTTTATGAAACAATGGATCCAAAATACTCTAATGCCTTTGTTTATGCTCCTTATCTTCTTTGGTGTCAGCTTTCAATACAATGAGAACTTTTATTTTTATTTTAGTTAGAATAGAAATGATGCCTGCTATTTGAAAGTTTAATCTCTCTTCAAAAGTGCTTTACCTTAGTTCCACTCTAATGGGCAAGCTGATAGACCTCTTAGCGTGTATTCATATACAGGAATAAACATTTTCATTGAATATTTTTCACCAATTATTTTTAATAGTCCTCTTTCTTACTAAAAGGGGTTTTAAATTTTCTAGTTTAGATGCATGTTTCTGCAGTACCAAAGGACTTCCCCCTAAAAGCAGGAAAGTATTTAAACTGATCCTTTCCCATCTCCAGCTCTTTTCATATGTATTTCATGATATTTCTTATTATTATTTTTAATCCTTTCTTAAGAATTGAAAAAATATGGATGCTCTTAAGGTTTTTTCCTTTTCTTTCTTGACCTAGAATTAATTTTTATTGGGGTCCTGAAGGGAAGCTGGGAATGCAGTTATTCTAGTTGGAGGATTCTGGGATTCAAACCAAAACAATGAAGAAAATATTTCTGTAAGTCAACTGGAAGTGGATTTTTTTGTCAGTTTATCAAAACAAAACCCAGAGTTAATTTTAAGGTAAATGTTTTATCTTAATGGATTTTATTTCTTGTAATTAATTTAAGGAAAATGAAATATCGGGTACACCAGCTACACATCGGCTACCATCACCCCAGTAAGGCTTACTGGGGAAGTGAAGAATCAGTACTGGTGACAGGAGCATTAGCACCACCTTGTGTTCATGTGATAGGAAAAGATGTAACACCCCACTCCAGCCATGACAATCGCAACACCGTCTGTTCTCTCTACCACGCGAGGTTAACGAGGGAGACGTAGTTAGGAAAAGGTGCGCACGTTTTTGGCGTCGTAAGTTTAGAATAATAAATTCATCCATATAGATGGGAAATTATCAGGAGACAAGTTTGCAGTTTTGGTCAGCATGCTAGGCAGCAATCATAGCACACAATTATTGTCAGGTTTTTGGTAGGCATCTTGGAACAAGATAGTCCAGAGGTGAATGTTGAAAGATTTGCAGTTATTTACAGGAGTTTTCTGAATGTGAGAGTTGGCAGTGTAAAACCTACGAAATTCTTTACAAAATTTAAAAAGTAAGCAAGGAAGATGGGTATCATGTAGTATGTTTGTATTTTTTTTTTTCATGGTCTGTAAACATGGCACAAGGCAGCATTGCTTTCTTCAGTCTTTTACATGGTAGAAACTGTTCGTAAACAAATCTATTTTGGGTACTTTTTTCACCAGGAGGGCTACCAAAATATATTTGGTTTAATTTATTTTTTTAAATTTAATTTTTTCTTTAATAATTTCCTCTTTTTCTGGGGGTATGATTTCTGAATAGTGATATCCCATCAAAAATTGCAATTACTTGCTTCTCTCTTAGCTCTACTACACGATGCACAGTTTTGGTAGAAAGTTTGGGGCAAATTCTGTCCTTGCCAGGAGCTGATAATTATAGGGGAATGCAATTTTGTATATAGGTTTCTGTACCTACGTGCATTTAGCCTAGCTTCATGAAATTCAGCTCTTCTCAGTGAGAGGGAGATAGAAGAACAATTTTCCCTTCTTTCTATAATCTTCTTTTGGTCCAGAAATCAAAACCTTCTGACAAATTTGAATACACCCAGACTACAGGCAAGACTGGGCCTGTGTGCCACTTCAGTGGAATGTGTCAATATTCTATTCAGTAGGAACATAACTAGAAAAATATATAATGACATAATATACTTCTAACTACAACAAAATTATCATGATTCTCCTTTACATTTCAGTTTGTGTAATGATCTGTGCCCTGTCAAAATGAATATGTATTGGGTACAGCTCAACTTCTGTTATGTTTTGATCATGTGTTACACCCACACCTCATATGCATCTACATCAGACTGACGTAAGGTATCATTTTAAAAAATGACAGCATTTCAAAACCACTGTGCACCACTTTGATCAATCAGTCTCATTAGTTTTATTAAGTATAAACAACTGGATTTTAAAAATAATTTAACCTTTTGGAGTAGATTGAGATCTCTTGTTGATGTACACAACAAGACCTTCCTTAACAGTGTCCTTTCGGAGCCTGACAATGTCTCAAATGTCCTTGTCATTTTTTTGCCTGTTACATAAGGGACAGGGCAATGTTACTAGGGCTACTCAGTCCCTTCTGTCACTTTCTGCCTGACAGCTAGGATTTCAATGCCCTTCCTATTTGGGTGGTTTCCTACCACTATTAAGGGACTTACTGTAAATATTTCATCTCCTTTTTGAAATAGTTTCCTCTTAGTCTGTTGAAAAGACGAAAACAAACAAGTCAACCCCTGTATTTCAAACAAACTATGTTACAAAGCATAGTCAGCACTGGGATCTGGCTGATTTCCTGCCTTTGTGCTTTGAAGCCTGCTTGCTTTATGAAAGAGTAATTTCCATAAACGGCACACCAAAGAGCCACTTCAATTATTTAGGGCAGTATCTTATCTTACAGTTGTCCAGGAAGCAGTTTCATAAACTAGGGAAAAATTCCCCAAAATTTCAGAGAACTTTGAGGCCTTCATCTGATTCAAAGAATAAGAAGCAAAAAGAGAGAGTTTCAGCACCATTCTTGGAAGCACAGGCTGGCAGAACTCACTGGTAAGTGTGGTGATATACTACCCCAGGTGGGTTGAAAAGATCCTTCTCAGTGGAGTGACCAGAAGATGTGTCTCAGGTCTCAACAGAGGCTGTTGCAGTGCAAGCAATGATCTCTATTCCCACAGGATGCATGATGATAATTAAAAACCCATGCTTCAGTATAAGTCAGTTACCAGTTAAAGAAAAGACAATGAATCACTCAGGAGGCACTGCTGAACTTGAGCTAACCAAAAGGTGTCAAGTGGGTCTTTTAAGATCAGTATTGTGTTGACTAGTATTGCAACTGTGCACTAGAGATATTATCCTACACTACTTAGAAAGAAAATCTTTAGTGCAGGGGTGCTGCAGTATATATAAATGTGTTTTCACTCATGACAATTCCATTTGGCACCAGCATATCTAGCAATGTTTTTTACCTGTCACTTTTCTTCCAAGCCAGTTTAGCATACTTGATTGAGAAATCTGACAGTGTATTTTTGTTTTGCTCAATGCACTTCTAGTATTTGGTACATTTAGGTTTGATGTGCTTAAGGGCTCTTGTTGACAGTCATAAAAATCTTTATTCTGATTCTTGGAAAAATCTGTATCTGTTCCTTCTACTGGGATAATTCCTCTAAAAGAAACACTCTCATTGTCCATTGGGTCTAATCATGCATTGGAATCTGCTCCTAGTTCTGTTGGAGCATATATATAACATACCTGAAGTTTCACACCTTCCTATGCATCTTTCTCATGGACTAATATGTAATATCTGCATGGTTTTCCAAGCAGACCTTTTTTGTTTCCCTAACCACAACACACTACTGAGCATCCTATGGGTATCTGGAATTACCATATATGCCAGATTCTCCACTTGGTATATGGCAACAATTTCTCACTATTGAGTTTATCACCTTTGGGTCATTTATCTCGGCAGTGGCTGAAGACACAAAGGTAGGATTCAATGTCCACTTCCACAAGTTATCTTTTCATGTCCTCCCTTGATAAGGCTGCCATCCTTTTATGACTACTATATGTTAATGACTACAATAGGCAATTCTATAGCATTCTAAGCAAAAGTTTTAATAATAATGTGTGAACTTTGCTAATAGCAGGGCAATATTTACTTGGCTTTGGTAGTATCTTAAAACCTGGAATCTAGACTAGTTGGCTACCTTGGTTTATGTTTCTGTGGCCAACATACCAACTTAATTCTGGAGCTTTTTCTTTTTTTGGTCTTGACCTATTCCCATGTTTAACCCATGGTATATAATTTTGTGTTAATGAAAAGTAAACATTAAAGTATACCTAGTGAAAGAAGAAATGAAAACAACCATGTTTCCTGGAAAACTTACTTGTTACTCTAGGCTCAGAATAGACTGATCTATACTGCTGAAGAATTATTCCACCTACTAGAACTAAGTCATGGGTATTTGAGTTAAACTTTCAAGAGACGACTGTTCTGACTTAAAATAATTGATTTTTAGATTCAGTTCATGGTGAAGTTTGTTTAATGACATCAAGATTCATGAGAAATGGGTTTAGTTTGTTACTTCTGGTCTAAGAAAGTTATGTATAGCCAGTAGCTCAAGATTTTCTTTCTGCTGCACAGGATGCATTTAATCCAAGGAAGATAGAATGGACTTCCTAAAGGACTCTTGATTTACCTCAGAATCTTTACAGCTGTGCTTTCTTTTGGGAGAGGCAGACATGGATTTCTAGAGTATTGTTGAAAGAAAATTTCATTCTGAAGAACTAGACCAACTTCTTCATCTTAAATCTGCATCTTTAGAAATCTGTAGAATAGAAGGAAATAAATACCTAAGGTCTAGAAAGGAAGATACAAAATGATACTCTGTCATTCCTGTAAACTGCAATTTTGGTGTTAGATTAGAAAACTTTATCATCTTTTTGGTTCCTCATCCTTCTTTTCATCTTCCCATCCTTTGTTTATCAAAGAGGCTTGCTTTAGACTTCATAAAAATTCAGCTTTTTTTTTCAGAATTGGGTTGTAGCCTACATAAACTGGGGAGACACATCTCCATTACCTTCTTTTTATACAGATACTAATCTACATGTTTTGTAAAAGGAGTTGTATTTTGGGCCGGTTTTTTATCACCTTTCTAATGCAATTCAGTGAGGAATTTGCTGGTTTTCTTTGCTCCCTATAAACTGATCATATTGGCAGGAAATAATTTTGAATATCAAAAGCCCATGTGTGTTTTTACCTGAAGAAGCAAGAAAAAAATCATTCAATAAGATTTCTCATGGACATCCGAATTTTATTTCTGATAGAGCAAGCTCAGGGTAGGGCACATGTACAAATGACAAAAAAGAGTTAGGTATTAGCAGCAGTATATTAGAATCACACATGGCCTTACTTAATTTCTTCTTTATTTATGCACTGCAAGATATTATATAGACAAAAATAAAATTTATCTGAAGAGCCAATTCATAAGCTGCTTTCTTTTAGTTTCTTCAAGACACGCTTTACCCAAATACTTATGGAGCATAAACTAACTCTAAATGTAGTATGCCCTGGGGCAGGGTACAGAATAAAAAGATAAACTGAACTTTAGGGGGTTATGCAGAAACTTGCAAAGATATTACAGGAATTGTAATTACACATTTTTTTTCCACTGGAAATGGATGTTGCATATTTCAGCAGTTGCTCCTGTTGTTGAATTCACAGGCTAAATAATGTAAATACGCACAATGATTTTAAAGAATTGATAGATGTGTGTATGCAGTATGAATATGAACTGAAGCTAGGATGGAGACAGACTGATGAGCTGGGTCCAGCTCCGGAAGCACATCTTTATCAGTTCCTTGGATTCTTCAGCACAATCAAATATTTACAAATAACAGCTGAAGCAGGTTGTAATCACTTTTACACCTCTATGTCCTTCTGAGGTTACGCAGTGTATAAATGATGAAATTATAGAGACTGTCACCAGAAGATGAAGTTCCCCTGCACCAAGACCCGGGACTGGTAACTGGCCACCGGAGTGCTCGTTAATGAGCTCAGCTCGTGAAAAGGAAAGCGGATGGAGCACCATCTCTCCTAAGCCTTGATTCCACTATCAGTCTTGCTTCTACTATCAGTCTTACTTCCTCGGCAAGGTAAAATATTTACAGGGAGGTAATGTGCGCTACATCCAAACGCAGAGGACGGCCGGTGGGTTTTTCCTCTTTCTTCCCTTTTCGGAGCCGTGAGAACCCGCTGCCCAGCGCTGGCGGCCTGACCCTGCAGACCAGGGGCAGGTCCTGTCCCTCAAACGGGCGCAGCCGCCTCACCTCCGCGGCTACTTCTCTAACTCTGCGGAAAGCTTCCCGAGGAGCGGTTCGGCCTTAGCCGCCCTCCCTCTGCTCCCTCCCGCCGTGAGGCGGCGGGGACCCCGGCCCTCCTTGCCCGGCTCGCGCCCCCTCAGCCCTCGCTCCGCAGCCCGCGGCAGCCCTCGGTGCGAGGCGATTTGAGGCGCGGCGCTCGGTAACGCGCCTGCGCAGATCTCCCGGGCATGCTCATTAACAGCGAAGGAGCCGAAACGGAGGAAAAAAAAATAAAAAAATCCACCCTGAGAGCGAGCGGCGCCGCTGACACTACACCCGCCGGAGAGGAGCGGCGGCGGGGCTACGCAGAGCTGTCCCCGCTCCCCATCACGCCTTGGCTTTTCTCAGCCTGAGGCGCCGCCGCTGTTAGCTGCCGGTCAAGCCGCGGCAGCAGGAGCCGGCACCGTTCCCTCAACGGGGCGGAGGGGCCGGGGCGGGCTGCGGGGGAGCCGCGAGTCGTCGGCAACGGCAATGTGGATTTATATTCGCCCGCACCGCAGCCGCCGGGGAGCGGGGCGCGGGTACCGTACCTAGAGGCGATGGGAGAAGGTGTCGACGGGGCTGAGTCTGGGCGCTGCTGAAACTTCAGCCGGTGGCTGCGCTCGGTAAGTTTGCTGGGCAGGCGGGAGCGGCGCCGTGGGCGCCCGAACTTCGCCTCTTGCGGGGGGCGGTGGCGGGCGGTGGCCGTGCCGGGGCAGCGAGGAAGGTGGCTGGCTCCGCCGGGGGTGTCCTGTCCCGCCGGAGGGGGAGCAACTGGGCGCTCTCGGAGGGTCTTTTGTGGATGCCAGTGGGTGTGTACGTGCGCCTATATGTGTGCTGCGAGGCGGCGGAGCCTGGCGGGCGGTGGGTGCCGGTGTGCGGGCAGCTCGCGGCGCGGGGGCTGGCGGTGCCGCTGCAGCAGAGGAGCTGTCCGCGCAGGTACTGCGCGCCGGGCTGAGGCAGCGCTCTCCTCGCGCCCATAGGGGGTCTCCTTGGCCCGCGGCTGCAGCGCGCCCGGGTGGCAGCTGCTCCCCGCGCCCGGCTGGAGCGCGGGGTTCTCCGCGGGGAGAGGCGGTGCGTGCTGCCGGGGGCCGCCGCCCGCCCCCGCAGGGCGCTGGACTCCGGCTCCGCGGTAGCGTTGCGGAAGCGCCCGGACCGCTCACCTGAAAGCGGCATCCGCGGTGGGCGCAGGGGCGAGCTGGGTCTGCCGGGGCAGCGGCACCGCGCTTTCGCCGCTGGTGTGGGGGGGGCCGCCTTATTTCTGACTGATTCTTAGATATCAGTTATTAAACGCGTATTTAGGATTTTGTCCTGTCTGCGGGATCTGGTAATCTCTAGTTTTAGGCAAGGCGCATATGGTCGCTATACGGCTCAGCTTTTGCTGCTTTCAACTGTTTTTCCCCCAAACACCTCACAGCTATAGCTCGTGACTGACGCTTTAGGCTCGGTTGGTGAATGCTTAGGCTGGCTGTTGATACGATTGTGGTGCGCAGGGAGATCACTGCTTCTTGAGTGTTATCTGTATGATTTTGCTGTGTTAAATGTCAACACGTTTATCTTAGCAGATGCGGGTTTACGTGTTATTATTCTCAAATCAAAGGCAAGAACTTCTCTCTCTCCTCCCGCCGCCCCCCCCCCCGCCCCCCCGGTAGTTCTTTGGCTTGAAGATATGCTGCCTTTTTAGACTGTATAATAACTATCTTAGTGATAGTTTTTCATTGATTGTGTGTGTAATATCCAAAGCTTGTAGATACCTATCTTGATTGTGCTGATGCTTGCTGCTAATTAACGACTCAGACTCTACTATGGAAATAAATACTAGCTGTCCGTGTGGTGGGGCAAGCATCTCAAACATCTAGTGTATCTCCAGATGTTTTTGCAGTTACAAAATCTCACCACTCCTAGTGCCTGTATTTTGGCTGGTAAATGTGAAGCTTAACATAGAGCGATTTAATATTTGGAGTGTGGAATTCCGGGTGTTGTAGAGGACATACTGTGAATCATAAATGGCAAGATACATTGTAGTAGGAAAAGAGCTATCCATTAGAAGGTGAGACCCAGCCCAATAGTTTTCCTTCTTTTCTGTCCATAGTTTCTTTTCAAAGCTTATTTTATGCATGGCTTGTAATTCTACGGGCTGATTTTGAAATACTTCCCCTCAGGTGAAATACAGGGTTGCTAATAACTGATTGCTGTTTTCCCTATAGATACCGTTTATCGAGAATATAAAATCATCAGAAGTTGTTAATGTATTTTTAATGTAAATGTGTGTTTTGAGGTCTTTGACTTTTTGCAAGAACTCAAGTGTTTTAACAGCGTGGGGATTTAGGAACCTTTCTGGGTGTTGCCTTTTTATTATATGACAATATTGTTTCAAGGAATGATTAGAAGTTTTTTTGAATAACATGTTCCCAATAGGTTTTGTTCTATGAATGCCTGATCTCTAAGCAAGACAATTGCATTTCAAATACTTAGGTAAAAATCTTTTCATTTACAGCAAAAAGTGTTTTCTATTTGCCAAATTTTAGTATTTGAATGACACATATATTTCAAAAATAAAAAATTCTTATTGAAAGCACAGTAAGAATGCGGGAATGCAAATTCTTTAGAATGTGAGAATGCAAATGAACATATTGTATTGATGGCTTATGTATAAAAAAAGCTATTGAAATGTATTCAGAGTTCTCTAAAAGCAGTGTCATGTGACAAGAGATGTAGCAAAGAAAGTCTGTTATTACTCATTTGTTGTGGCATCAGAATTTAAAATGGTAATTTTTAATACTGAAGAAATGGCATAGTTACTCACATGTGCCTGTAGTCACGTGTGTGAGGAGATGCACGACATTTTTGCTCTGCAGCAGTGGCTTTGGAATAGGTGAGTGTATACTTTATTTTTTTCCTTGAGATAGGAAATCCCGGGTATTGGTGTTGATGTTAATTTGAGCAGGTAGGACGTTATCTCCATGTGAGTAGTGAAGTCTAAATGGTATTAATTTAATTTTTTAATTATCTTAATTTAAAAAAATTAAAAATAATAATGCTGCTTAATTTATCATTATCTTAGGGCTCTGATGAGGGAAAAATAGTCCTCTCCATTTGGCTAGGAATAATTTTTGTTCCCATTGTACAGACTTCAGTCACAACGACTGGCAGTATCTCACAGCAACTGTAGTGGGACTAGAGTTTAAGATGTTTTAGAGTCCAGATATGAAGTTGGTGATGGTGCTTTGTCTCAAATTCAGGAGTTTCTGATTTCTTGTCCATTACTTGCTCATCTAGATTTGTCTGGTCATTATGTCTCTCAGTTTCAGCACAACTGAGTTAATGTTCAACACCACAAAACTGTAAAAAGCCTCATGTCAAAGTGAGTTCAATTGCACTGGTTACGTCTTGCTAATACTACTTAGGTGTTATAGTCAGTCTTTCACAATATATTTAGGGCCAAATAAAGCTGTAAATATGCGGTGGTCTTGCTGTTCTGTGTCTTAAACAGTCTTAGAGGTCTTAAGAACAGGTTATGTTATGCTTGTCCTGTGTGACTTCTAGAAATATATACAGATACATTAAAAACATGAATGGAAGTAGTTTTTTCTATTGAGAACCTCCTGTCTTTTCTAAAACTTCTTTCAGTAAAAGATTGAGGATATCCAAAAACTTAACTCTGCAAAACCTTACTAAATATTCCAGTGAAGGAACCTAAACTGAGAAAGCAAGTCAGTTTGTTTTCTACTGTATTTATTGTTTTAAAATAATATTTATATTCTGAAAGCTGATTAAAAGATACTTAAGCTATTTCTTTGTTTTTTTAGTGCTGTTTCTCTACTACAACATTGAACTTCAGTCTGTTGAGTGTATTAATATAAATATGATTCTATGTCTTTTTTGGTTTTATTCTGTTGCAGTGAACTGTTTTATATGAAGTTTTCTATTAAAAAGAACAAAAATAATATATTTTTAATATTAATCTCCTTGGCTAGAGCTACTGTGTGGGGCTACTGTTGTTTTCTATTTTCTAGATCAGAATTCTCTTTTCTGAGTTTTTAGAAAACAAGTAGCATAAGATTGGAGGGAAAAGATTGCTTCTAGTTAAATGTATTGTCTGTAAGTATATTGAAATTAAAATGACTGTATTGAATTAGACTTGGCACTGGCTTGTTGCTTTGGAAGCCTTCACTCAGCAGTGCTTATTTTCTGTAGCCCTAATTAGCAATTACTGTACTCTTCCAGTTCAGAGTCTCTTGTAAGTAGAAGGTACTGTTTGTTTTTCTGGTTTGCCTGCAGGCTGTTGGCATTTTTGGTGTTTTGGTTTGTTTGGTTTTGTTTTGGTTATGTTTTTTCTTTTAGACAAGGCATTTGGGGTTTCAGGTATAAAGTTCTGCTATTGTACATTGTGTGTGTGTCTTACCTCTGCATCTCATTCTATCTCTGCAGGCCCCAATCTTCGATAACTGACAATATTTCGACGTATTTTGAAGAGTTCAATATTTCTATTACTGGAATGTTAGGTTTTAGATCTGCAAAGGGTTGTAAGCAAATAGATCCTTCTTTTGCTGTTTCAGGACTGTATGTAGATTTGGAACACTCTTTTGGGTGGCACTTTCATGCAGTTGCTCTTGCATAATTTCCTACTCTAAGGGATAATTGTGTTATGCATAATTTTCTCATATTAACTACAGAAAGTTGGTGAGAACAGAGTACTTCAAGGGTAAAGGTTCTTAGATCACATATATAAACCTGACTTCTTTGACTTTGCTTTGAGTATTTGTGACAGTATTGTATCAATAATTTGACTACTCCTTCTAAAGGGTACTAAAGTAGTGGTACTGCAATACCAGTACTTTAGGTTTTCTTCTGATAAATTAAGGTGTTAATTATTGTAAACTGAAGCTTTTGTTTATCTAATAGAAGAACTTGAGGAAGTAGTACTTTGCAAGGTCCACTCATTTCCATGGAAATAGGTGACAGACTGTTGTGATTGGTAGAGAATCCAAACCTGGGAGATAGTTCATTGTCTTCTACTGTGTTTCCTCTTACCAGTGCTCTGCTTCTATAGAAACTGGTTCCAGAAGCTGGTAGCACACAACAGTGGAGTGGGGAGTATGATGGGGCTTTCACATAGCGTTTGGAGGAGTGAGACTTCTTGCTCCATTTTTGTGGCATAAGATTCATGGAGGTTGTGTTGTTTATCTTAAACACCACAGATCCTTTTTTTTTTTTTTTAAAGCAAGCAAGAACTGCTTTTCTCGTGACACGTTTTTGTTCCAGAAGACACTTTATTTTTTGGCTACTCTGATGTATCATATGATTTACCATCCAGAGGGACCTTGACAGGCTTGAGAGGTGGGCCTGTGCAAACCTCATGAAGTTCAACAAGGCCAAGTGCAAAGTCCTGCACCTGGGTTGGGGCAATCCTAAGCATGAATACAGGTTGGGCAGAGAATGGATTGAGAACAGCCTTGAGGAGAAGGACCTGGGGGTGCTGGTCGATCAGAAGCTCAGCATGAGTCGGCAGTATGCACTTGGAGCCCAGAAAGCCAACTGTGTCCTGGGCTGACTCAAAAGAAGTGTGACCAGCAGGTCAGGGGAGGTGATTCTGCCCTTCTGCACTCATGAGACCCCATCTGGAGTCCTGTGTCCAGTTCTGGAGTCCCCAACACAGGAAGGACATAGAATGCTTAGAGCAAGTCCAGATGAGTGCCTCAAAGATGATTAGAGGGCTGGAGCACCTCTCATATGAAGACAGGCTGAGAAAGTTGGGGCTGTTCAGCCTGGAGAAGAGAAGGCTACAAAGAGACCTCATAGTGGTCTTCCAGTACCTTAAGGGCCTACAGAAAAGCTGCAGGAGGGGCTTTTCAGCAGAGAGGGCAGTGACAGCACAAGGGGTAATGGTTTTACACTGAAAAAGGGGAGATTTAGGTTAGGTATCAGAAAGAAATTCTTTAGTGTAAGGGTGGTGAGACACTGGCACAGGTTGCCCAGTGAGGTGGTCTATACCCCTTCCCTGGAAGTGTTCAAGGCTAGGTTGGATGGAGCTTGGAGCAACGTGGTCTAGTGGGAGGTATCCCTGCCCAGGTAGGGAGGTTGGAACTAGGTGATCTTAAAGGTCCCTTCCAACCCAAACCATTCTGTGATTCTGTGATTTCTCTGATTTAGCTGTGTGGCCCATTTAGGTTCTGAGTTAATTTCTTATACAAGACACTAGCCAACAGCTGGACCAGGGAGGTGTCACTGGGAAAGAAATTAGTGCAGAAGACGTTTTGCTCATGGTGGGCTTACTGATGGTCTGGATAAAAGCCTTCCCACTAGCTTCTGTAAGCCATTCAAGGTCAGGCTTGACAAGTCTGAGCAACCTGATCTAATTAAAAAGGTCCCTGTGTATTGCAGGGGGTGCTAGACTAGATGAGCTTTAAATGTCCTTTCCAACACCACATATTCTATGATTCTATGATCTTCACCAAGAGTATCTATTACTACTCATATACAAGTTTCCACTTTCAGATTCGGTGTTCCACATGTGCTAACCATGGAGCCTTTCCCACTTCTGAAGATAATATTGCTTTGCCAGACAGATACTTCTGGTGCCTCTTTATCACTAAATTATTTCTTGTTCTGAACTACTGCTGTGTTTTTCTGACTCCGTTTTCTGCCCCATTTACCAGTTTTTCCTGTTCCTTTTCATATTCCTCTTTCTCCCATTTTTACACAGCTCTTAGTTCTTCCTGTTCAAATTTAAGATCTATGCTTACTGGTCTCGTGCTTTCCTAACCACCAGATGTGCTGTATAAACCATAACAGCTAAATATTCCTCACCTTCTATGTATCCAGGTTATAGATGCACCTATGAGCTGACTTTAATTTCATTTTATTCAGCTTCTTCCCCTGCTCTTTCCTCCCAATCATCCAAAATTTTGTCTGCTTTTCTACAGAGCTCTTTATCATCATGTTGAGCTCTTGTTTCATGAAGTTCAGTGAATTGAAATCTATGCAGTTCTGCTTTCAGCTGCCTTTTCACAGCTTTGATCTTACCCATCACCAGCCTTCCCTTAGAGTGTCTCCCAGAGGTGAGCCTTTCTCCACCATCTCTTTCCTCTGTGTTTTTATCAAGTTCTGAACATGGGAAGGAAATACCACCTTTATTACATTTTTTTTTTTTACTAGGCAAGTGTCACATACCAGATTCTTTAACTTTAGGTTAGCATTCAGTTGAGAACTCTCTGAGTTTGTGAACTTTAGTCTTTATTTCCTGTTCCTTCTTTTTATTAGTATGTGTCCTGCTTCAAGCAAATTCTATCCCACTTCTACAGCATACAAATCACACTATGATGTAGAGCCCACGCTGTGCCCTCAACTAATAAAATAGTATTTGAATGCATATCTAAATACATTTTTGTTGTTTAATTTTGTATTATTAACTGTCTTTAAGTGACAATGATCTGGTTGTAGGTGTAGTAAGTAGTATTGTCTCTACTTTTTTCTTCTCCTTGTAATACAGGTAGGCAGCTTGTTATAAAAAAAAAACAACAAACCACAGTTTGCACTTGGATATTTCCTAGCCTGGGACAGGATGGATTTTTCAACATGTAGGCTAGCTACTTTTATCAGCAAAGAACTCCTTGAGGTTTTTTGTACAAAACAGAGTTTTGGTCATTGAAGTTTTAAGGTTAATACGTGGAAACTTTTTTGGATACAGCATATCTGCAAAATTTACTCTGTGTATTGTAAGAGATGCCACTTGCATTTGCCCAAGTAATTTGGTGTCTGCAAATGGTGGTGTTCCCTATCTGTGCAATGCATTTTCATGCATGTTTGCTAGAACATGAGAGCTAATGTCTATTAACATGTAATTATGGCATTATAACATTTATAGGTTTATAAACCTATTAGCTGTACTGAGGATTTCCATAAATTCCATGCATTTCAATAAATCAGTCACCATGAAGTAAATGTCTTTAAAGGCTAAAAGAGTAAATCTTAGTAGTAAGCAACTATTTTGGTTAATAAAAAAATCACAAGATGCAGCACATGAAGATGAGCATTGGAAGTTTGCCTTTACCACTGTCTATTGTTTGATCTTTGGAGTATTGTTTTGAGGATTAATATTTTGTGATGGTTATTAAATAAATCATTACTTGAGAGGAAATGGGCCAATTTCTCATAGGTGTAAATAGATGTATTTCCACTGATGTGGCATGTGCCACCTATGTGGAAATAAGCCACTGAATTTATCAGTGAAGTCATGCCAAGTGGTTCCACAGAGGATTTGATCCTGCTTTGCTTGCCTAATTAACTGTTTGAGTAGGGAATGAGAGGGAAGGGATGTCTTTCATCTGAGCTTTCATAAACATAGATGGATAGCCATCATTTCTATGACATGCTCTGCAAATCTATTGTGTAACTAAGGCAGATTCTCATCTCTGCAGCCATACTAGAGGGAAAAGTTAACATGGACATATTCAACTATAATTTAACTGTGCAACCTTTTAGCGTTTCATTAACACACTTTATTTAAGGTTACATTGTCTTTAGAAATGTCAGGTTAAATTGGCTGCCTAGATTAAGAGACTTTTAAGTCTATAATGCACAATAATTTTACTTGTGGTCAGCAGCTTTAGTAATCACCATAAAGTGTACCAATTGTTTTAATTTCAACAGACTAAGTTGTCAGTTGATAAGTAGTCAATAGGAAGAAAAATTGCATTTTAATGTTGCTCATATTTGGTTCATAGTATTTTTGTAGTTGATTATGAGTTCCAAAATTGAATCCTGGAATCACAAAGAATATATGAGTTTTATTGAACTGCTCTGAGCAATTAATAATAAGCTTTCTAGAGTAGCAGCTTCAGACTATGAGAAATTGGTTTATATGTTGATGTTACTGTTCCCAAATGTAAATGTGTAATGTACATGAGACATGACCGTAAATTACTGTACTGCTATTTTGAGACTTCATTTAGATAATATATCAACAAGGTCAGTGCTATTAGCAATTGAATTATGTTAAGTTTTTTGCTTGGCAATTTGCTTTTTTTTTATTATGGTAAGCATTGCAACTTCAGGGGTTTTTGGTTTTCTAGGGTTTTAAAATAAAAATAAGTGGTAGAAATCAAGTAAGACTTAGATTATGTACTTAACTCAATATGGTGAAACTAGGAAAAGATACTTTGTTTTCTCTTTGTTTTTGTTTTGAGTGCTCTGTTACATCTTCTCTGTACAATGCAGAAATGGTCCATCTTTAAAGACCTTATGAGACAGACAGGTGGATTTGACATCCAGTGCCATCTCTTTATCTTAGGATTAGGAATAGAACCAAACCCAACATTACTTGAAATTTATTTCATGAGCAAATTAAGAAGAAATTGGGACTGAGAAACATTACACTGGGTGATGTAAAATGAAAAATTCTAAAGCATGTTTAAAAAATTTCTCTTAGCCTTTTTCTAAAGAAGAACCATTGTTTTGACATGAACTAAGAATGAAAAAAATGCTATATTATGTAAATATTTACTTTTTTTTAAATCAGTGCCAAACAGCATTATTTAGTGATGGAATTATTCAGTTAAGAGATTGCTCAGCTCACACTCCCAACCTATCTTGTGATAGCATACAATGCTGCTTTAAAATTAATCTCCTAGGTATTAATATATTCTTAGTACAAAATGTGTTTACTGCCTTCATATATATATGTACCCAAGCTGCTACCACATGTAAAGTGTGATAACCTGTGTGTGGTAATGTAATGGAACTGTAGCAAGGTGCAGCTATAGCTTGTAAAACAGCATCATGACAATGATGACAGTGAGTGTTGGTCCATTCTTAAGTCTACCTTTTTATTTTGAAATATTTTCCTTGAAATAATGAGTAAGTGAAACCAGTTTGTTTCAGTGAGACCAGATTTTAATATGGATTTGCTTTGTCTCAAAAGGCCCAGTCCTGATTCCACTAATCTGAGTTACCTCATCTTCTGCTTTTGAAATTAGTAAAAATAGGATAAAGTCAGACTGTAGTTTAGCAAAGATTAGTGTAAGCAAGTTTACATAGAGTAATTACTGTTCTGTTTAGTTTCTTTACTGTTTTAAAGTGGTAAATGCATGATATGCTGTAATATTTTTGCACTTCTATGCAGGTTAAGAGAAGGAGCTGCATTGTTTCCTTTGCCTCCCTTGCTTTTCTCACCTTTAAATTTAAATTAAAACCAGAGTGTGCAAAGATTTTTGTGTTCCTCTCCTAAGGAGGTTCTCTTTTTATTACAACTTACTTATTCAAAGCCTATGCAGAAGTTACCAATAAATATGATGTAAAAATATTAAGGGGATGAATCCATCATGGATTCATGAAAGGCAGGTCCTGCTTGACCAACTTGATCTTCTTCTATGACCAGGTGACCCACCTAGTGGATGAGGGAAAGGCTGTGGTCGTTGTCTACCTCGACTTTAGTAAGGCCTTTGACACTGTGTCCCACAGCATTCTCCTTGAGAAACTTGCAGCCCATGGCATAGACAGGTGGACTCTTCAGTGGATTAAAAAACTGGCTGGATGGCCAGGCCAAAAGATTTGTGAGAAACAGAGTTAAATCCAGCTGGTGGCCAGTCCTTATCTTGGTGCTTTGGATAAATCTGCTCTTGAGAATCTCATTGCATTTCATGGTGAGGCGAGTATGCTTAAATTAATAGATTTAAGTCCTCAATCATCTTTGCCTATAGTTGAAACTATATAAATATTAATACCTTTTAAAAATTATTTACGAATAGGCTTAAAAATCAGTTCATATGGATGATGATATCTGCCATTCCTGTCTAACTTTATAAAAGCTCTATATTTTTTATTTGTTGATATTTAAGTGGTTTCTGTTTGTTTAAAGGTATTTGCTTGAAAGCCCCCATCCATCTTAAACATTTGGTATAATCTAATGTGAAAATCTTTGTGTATGAGTTACAGCTGCAGTTAGCATTCTGTAACAAAGTAATGTCACTAGTATTTATATTTGACAGGAGATGTAATTTAGATGCTTCTCTGCTTCTTTAAATGGCTTATAGGTGTTACCTGATCAGTTAGTTCACTATATTAGATGCTATTGGTTTTACCTTAATGTACCTGTAATAAATTTTAAAGCCTGTTTGAGAAACAAAAAAAGCACCAGAAATGTAACTTTAGTGGAAATTGAAATATTAGTATCAGTGATACAGGGTTAATTGAATGTCAGGAAAACATACCTTTGGGGGATGAAAATCCTAACTGCTTCATTTGTGACTTGTACATTAAGAGTAATTTCAAGGTGTTTTAAAACTTGAAATGAGTCCTAAAACATTGGGGAAAATTCATCCTAAAAATGCAATTTGTAACTTAACTATTGGTGTTACACTTGAACAGAAAATCTAAAGCACTTTGTTGAATAATAAGGAAATGAGGCATAGAAATTATCTCCATAAAAAGTCCCTAAGGGAAAAAAGGACAGATGACTTTGTGAAGTGCATTCTTTTGTGCAAGGAGACAAGATATTTCTCATCTTCGTGTTGCGGAGTTGTCTTTGTTTACTTGTATTGTGTAACTTTTGATACTCCTTTTCTTGTTTTCTTGGGCCAAGGATGTTTGAATATGCCTGCCCTTTTCCACAGAATGGGCACATTAGTTGAGTGCTGTTGTTCTGATTGTGTGTCAGTATGTAACTGGTATTTCCAAGTTTCTCTGTTAAAGCTCCAGTTAGATTGAAAAAAAATTAAACAATTTTTTTCCATGCTGCCAGAAGCAGTTCACTTATTGACGGCACTAAAGCTTTGTCTGTTCTGTGACTTGATCTTTAAGCTTCTATATTGAACTGGTTGCCATTTTCTCTTGAACCAAAATAAAGTGAAAAATGAATGTGATGGTTAGATTCATCAGCAGGGAATAAGGATGGGATTTATTTTGGAGAGCTGAAATGCAGAAGACTTGTATTTTCTGTTCTGAATATGGAGTTTATGTGTACATTGGATTTCTTGAATTTGATTGATTTGGTATTGAATGGAGCAGCTTCTGGAGTCCCATAACATATTAGCCATGTAACCCTTTGTGCTTTCAGTCTTATAATTGAATCTGAAATGCCAGATATATGGAAACCGAGTGATACTTACAGTCACATTTTATATCATACACACATGCTGTTACACTAAGCTTAGACCATATGCTCAAACTAAGAAAAGTAATCAATGTTCAAGAGATAAAATGTTCTTTTGTATTAGAATTATCTGAAGGTGAATACTAGAATGTAGATGTCTGTGTTGCTGATTTAAAAATTTGTCATAAGTTTTCAGTGTCCAGAACTTTTCACAGACATATGATTGTGTTATGTTTTATCATCACTTGTTACTACCATGCCATAAATCATCAAGCCCATACAAATAGGGCCCTGGAAGCATTAGTTATTTTAGCCCTGTTCTTAATGAGTAACCGTTGACATTTCAGTAAACATCATGTTAGATACTAAATCGGATGTCTATATTGTTATCAGATGGAGACAAGTTCTCATGTTTAAAAGAAATTACTCAAGGTCAAATACAGGATTGATAAAAGAGAAATGTGTGTTGCCTGCTCTTTCTCACATGTGCTTCTGTTTGTACATAAGTGAAGGACATTAAATCTTTCTAGTGCTGACCTGTTCTTAAAAAACAAACAAGTTGTGAGCAAGTGTTTGCAAGCATTTATTTAATCAAAACAGTTGCTGTCAATGTGCGAGGTATTTACAGGATGAGCTAATATCTGAGGATAATGACCAAGAATACAGCTGTGTCAGGCAGGCAGAGATGTCTAGCACCTTTATTAGAGCTTAAAAATTTTGAACCATTTCTGCATAACTAATGTGGCATTAATATGTTAGTTACAGTGACAGAGTGATAGTGTTATAAAGTAGAAACAATTCTACTACTACAAATGATGTGCTGGGGGACTTCACACCAGAACACGAGAAACCGCAGTAAATAAAAGCCATGACTCTTCATATTTAATAATGTTTTTACCTTATTGATTGGCAATGCAGTGTAAATAAGAGTTACACGTTTTAGGTTAGCAGATCTTTTTCTTTGCTCATCATCTTGCTGATCAATGGCCTGATTTTGAAATAATAAGATATGTCTCTGACATCTGTTCGAGATAGATTGCTTAAATAGTGTGCGTTCAGCTTTTCTGTTTTGCTTTGCCTTTGTAACAGTGAGGATTACAGCACACCTAAGGGATAAGTGTAGAGCTGTAGATTAAATCACAAATGCAATGTAAATGAATCAAAACATTCTGCAAGCATAAGCACCATTTCAGTTAAAAATATTGCATTAAAGGAATATTAACAATCTGGCTTGTACTTCTAAATAAAGCTATTGAGAGGCCAATCTTTTGTATGCAAGAGCATGGTTATGGTACTAGGGTACCCCTAGTAGTTGCCTTTATTTCCAAATAAAACTGAACATTAAATTATCTAGATTTTTTTTTAATTGTATTTTATGTCTGCACTTTCCTCGATGTGAAAGTGAAGGTGATACCTTTCTGGAGGAGTTTAAAATCGAGGCTGAATGGTTGGGACAAGTTATCTACCTGTAAAAATAAACCAAAACTGGCTATATACTCAAAAGGAAAAATCTCAACCAGGTAGCACTCCTCTATAGCATGTTATAATGCAGTATGAAAGATCTACTGTGGCCCTTTCTCCTAGGTGTTTATAAGAAAAAAGAAGCAAGAGAAATAACACAGGAATTTGATGGAATGAAAATCATTGAATGCAAGCAAAGGGAAAATGCTCTTCAAAGAGTGTTACTGTTTGGTGTCTGTCCATAGAGACTGTTACCTATTTCTTTTAATGTGATAGTATGATACCAGAGGAAAGCTGAGTGTTCAAGGCTACAGATTGTGCATTGTTTAGGGAAGATCTGGGGAGAAAGATAAGGTGAGAAATACATTGGGAGGGAAGGAAAACAGCTGCACTTGTAGGCCAGTGCAAAACTGAATTCTTAAGGTGATTTGAAAATGGTGTAGAAGGAAGAGGAGAGGTGAGGTGGAGCAGGAAAATGTAGTTGAAGCAGTGGAAAAGGCAGGGGAAGGTTTGCTGTGGTGTTCCAGATGGGCTGCAGCAGGCAGATACATGCTGCCTGTTTCCTGATGTCAATTGATAGAAAAGTGCTTTTGGCAGATCTGAACAATTCCAAATTTGCCTGGACTGATGTAATCAAACACTGAACTTCTTGTTTAAATATTTGTAGTGACATGTACATGCTCTTCCCCTAGCTCTAAGCTTGTGTTAGATTCCAGTGTGGTCCCCTATAATTAACTTTTTGTGTATTTTCTGCTTATGTGAAATCTCAAGGGAAGGTTCATGGCAAAAAGATCAGCGAAAACCTAAATTCAGCAGCTTTTCTGGAAAGAACACTGAATTGTGATATCCACTGATAAATCAACTGTGAATTGCTCAGGCTTGAAGTTTTACTTGTCTTTGTCCTCTCTAGATGGTTTCACTTCTTGGATTTTCCAGTTGCATTTAGGTGTCACTAATTCTTGTTGTTTTTAAACAGCTTTTTTTTCTTGTTCTGAGAAATGCTAGGAAACTTGAGGACAAAAGGAAAAGTGGAGGATTTTTGGTTTTTCTTCTTTTGTTCATTGGCACATCATTAATGTATGTGTACATGCATAAGTATTTTGTAAAAAAAACCCCTCCTAATAAGTTCAGATCTGGGAGGTAGCTAGGAAGGTACTTCCAGTTTTCTATCAGAAAGGAAAGCAATCTCCTTGGGCTGAAAAGAAAGGGCACTGATGGCTCATCTGTGTGCTCTGTGGTTCAGCTTGCCTTCTGTAGAACAAGACTTGAGATGTCCTGAGTCTCTTAGTTGTGTCCTGTTAGAGTGGAAACTGTAAAGGTATGTTGAACACCTTATCCATCCTAACCATGACCCCTGAGACTGCTGTGCTTTCGAAGGAAAACTGTGCTTTGGTGTGTACAGGGGTTTTGTTTGTTTGAAATAAACTGTGATCTGCCCCACAGATTTCATGTGAAGAGCATGAGGGAGCTGAAGGAAAACAGCAGATCTGTTGCCAGCTTTCTGCATTATTATTTGGAACGTGAGTTCATGACTAAATTATGGTAGTCCTCAGAAAAAATGTAGGAGTGGGAACCTTATGAGTGAAAAAGTTTGAAATAAATTAGAAGTGGAAATGAGGGATTTTTCAAGTAGAGCCACACTCCAGTAAATCTGTTTATCTGCTCTAAACTGATACCCAGAAACAACATAATTATATAGTATGGAAACTTTTTAAAGGTTTTTTTCCTTATACAGTTAAGAAAACTTGTCTTCTATTATGCTTTCAGCTCTTAAGGACAAAAACTCAAGTATGGAATCTGCTTTGACTGCAAAATAAACCAGGAGCAATCCTAATCATTATCCTGGGAGCTAAACATCCTGTTACATTTGAGTAAAAATGCATGGTTTATTACTGAATGGAAACAGGACTCTCTCTACCATAGTGATTCAAACAGAGCTCTCTGCTAAATAGTGCATATTAAAGCTGTGACCATTTAAAAGAATTACTGTTTTAGCCTTTTTAAATGTTTTGATGCTTTTCCTAACAAGGGATGAGATTTGTATATTAAAAAAGAAAGGCAGAAAAGGACACTGTTTCAGAAAGATTGTTCCTGGGGAAGCATACAGCTAAATTTGGGCAGTGCATGATCTGTATAGGCCTAAGGGATGATGATAACAGAATTAGCAGAAATAAAAATTTGTTGCTTCCTGAAATAACTCATCTGTTTTGGGGAGCACATAGATGATACTCCCTGAAGTGCAGTTTATTGTGTCCAGTTTCTGAGCATTCCTGGATTATATCCAAATTCACTTTTACCCTCCTGGTGAACATAGTTAATGGGGGAAATAAAGCAGCATTGTTTTATGTGCTTCTGCTAGTTGGTCTTAGAAGTCTGTGAAAGATGTCCCCCCTGCCTCTGAAGACGCATTGCCCTCTCTCAGTGTGCAGGACTGTTCTTCCCTCTTGGGTGCCTGTTTCTCCTTCCTGTCCTTCCCTCCCCTTCCATGTCCACTGGAGCTGTTTGGGAAGATTCCTTAAGCCCTCTTAAGTGGGATAGCTAGCATTGCCAGGGTAAAATAGGTCTAAAGAGTCACCAGGCAGATTTTTCCAGCAAAACAAGAACAGATTCTGAGATTGCTGGATTATAAAGAATCAGTAAGTCCCTGTTGCACTTTTGTGTATAGGCAACTGTCTGATGCTTGTGTTTTTGTCCTTCTAGGTTTTCAAAGCAATAAAGCTTACTTAAAGCTATACTCAGTCCATCATTTTTATGTTGCATGGAATCTATGAACAGAGCAAAAGAAACTTAAATGCTTTGTATTTCAAGAATGTTCTTCTAAATAAATAATCATTTATTTAAATGGTAACTTTAAGAATGCATATAACTAAAGAATATAATTCTCCTAGAGATGAGTGCTTTTTAATGAATGGCATTCAAGATGACAATTGTCAATTTGAATTCTGGAGGCTGTAGACTTGCCTGGAATTTTATCTCACTGCAGAATTAAAATCAGTTCAGTCTTCCTTTGCAGTCATACAAACAAAAGAATTTTAAAGGATGTCAGATAAAAATTGTTTCCATTGGAAAAAGTTCTAAGCTGTAGAATGAATGAAAGGAGCTTAGCAACGAGTATTCTGAATATGAAAAAAAAATGCTGGAGTTTGGTTGCTGCACAACAGTTTCACCTTTTCTTCAAGCTGCCTAATGAACTGAAGCTATAATTTCTAACAATAAGGTGACTGACTGGGATTTAAAGCTCCTTTTCTGAATGAATTTTGAAGGTAAGTCATATCTGCGTAGTTTTTTAGACAATGGACTTTCAGGCATAACTGTCTGGGTTTGAGCCAGGACAGAACCAATTTTCTTTTTAGTTATTTTACTTTTCAGTTAACTCCCTTCGAAGTAACCGAACTTCCTGAAATCAGCAGCATGATTTTCAGTCAGTGTCTGCTTTTAAGAAGGGTCATGCTCCTTGTTTATAGTTACCACTGGAGAACGGAGTGCAGAAAGGCTCATGCTTCTACTTACTCCTATAGAAACCAAGGTCACTGCTTGGTTCTGCTGAACTTCTTATGCTCTGGGAGTGAAAGAGAGGAAAAAGGGTCACAGATGCAACCCTCCTGTGGGGCGGACCGGACCCTGATGGGTGATGAAAGTTAACCAAAGTATTTCATCCCATATGTGTCATACTCAGTATAATGCTGAGGGACCAAGAGGGTCCAGCTCTCTTCGTCCATGGCCAGTGTCCTGGGAGGATGCCATCCCTTCTTCTGTCTTTGATCCTGATCCGTGCGTTCCTGCATCCAGCTCCCGTCTGCCACGGAGTCCAGGGTTCCAGTCCAGGACTTCCCCAGGCCTGCCCTGCAGCCTTGGTGGTGACATGAGTGTTACTGAGGGGAGCATGATACTGGTTTTGTATATATTTGTACATATTTCATTTTTTTCATTTTTATCACTCTTGTTTCATTAAAGCTGGTTAGTTTAGTTCCAACTCATAAGTCCATCTCCCTTATTCTTTTTCCTTTCTGGCAAGGGAGAAGGGTTAATAGAGAGCATCTGACATTCATTTAACAGCCAGCCCAGCACTAAACCTCAACAAGAACGTTTTTCAGGTTTGGATAAGAGGAAAAAAATAAAAAAAAAAATCCAAAAAATATTTGTAGCCTTCAGCCACAGAGTAATAACTTGCCTGGGAGGTATACTAGGGAAATAGCCATTAATTTCTCCAGGTCTTAGTACCACGTTTGTTTATTATGCGATGTGCAACGTATTTCAACTCTCAGTTCTCGTATCTGTGTAAATGAAAAAAAAGAAAGGCATTGAACTATCTTTAGAAACATGCAAGGGAACAACTGCTTTGTGTTTCGAGGGCCACTGACACAACTCCCATTATTTTCATTCAGCACCTAATATTTTGCATGCTATGCAGAAAATACTTTCTGTGCCAAATCGTAAGCTTATGTTACTGAGTATCTACTTTCTCAGCAGAGGAAGTATCCAGCAGGAAGGGCTGGTTGCATAACCTGAGACATCATCAACAGAATTTGCTTCTGTTCCCTGACATACTATTTTGATTGTTTATGAAGTTATTAATGTAATTAATTTTAAAAGGATGAATTGCTAATTCATTTGCATTATGCATTGTTGGGATTTGCAGTTCTGAGATTTGCCCAGCTACCTCTGCCTACCTTTTGTAAGAATTACTCCATTATTTGTTATTGTCTCTTCTGGCACTATTGTTTGTATTTGCAAATCTTGTAGATGGGATTCCTTTTTCATTGCTACTTCTTAGAGAGCTGTTTGTATTTCAGTATTCAAACAGCGTATCTATAGACACTGAATATACTGCTATTAAGTAGTGAAAATTAGTGATCATAAAGTGACACTGTCTGTACTTTGATATACTTAACATGAGTAATATAGCTGGCATTGGTACTGAATCGAGCACAGTATTGCTGTGAAATGATTGATATGTTGCTTTTATAACAACATAACAGCTGAAGAGATTTTTCAGCATCATTTGGAAATAGGTGAAGACTTTATTGTCAGTTGTCATAATAGTTGACTTGAAAATAAATGTACCACCCAACAATGATAAATACAATTTGTACCCTCTCTTTGAATCATCTTGGTATTATTTTTATGTATTACTTGTGCTCTAAGCTCCATCATAAAAAGGAACTTTCACTTGTTTTATACTTTACTTTTAGAATTTGGTCAAACTTTTGTGTTGAGTGTTGAACAGTACAGTTTGGTCATTAGGTATAGCATGTAAAGATAACTAATGCCAAATTAGATTGGGTGCCTGTGTATTTTGTGTTTTATTGAGTTACAGTATTGCAAAGAACCATTAGCTGTAAACCACTAAACATTAAAAGAACGCTAGTTACATTAGTTTTGAGCTCAGTAACTCTCTGAAATGTTACCCAAGGTATTTGCCTGGTATCCTTCTAAATTGAGGTATAGGCAAACTAGCACAAAAGATACTTGGGACTAACAGAACATCAGAAGTCTGACATCAACTTCTTAATTACATCTACAGTGACAGTTTTTTAGTTACACCTTTGTTAACTCTTTCTGCAGACCCTGGAGAGGCTAGTGTAATTGTTGCCTTGCAAGTCAGCTGTTGGACTTGAGCTTATGAGCAGAGAGCAACTTCATAGTTAGGAAAAAAGGTCAAGGTTGTCAAAACTAGGAGGCAGAGGACAAGAGTGCTGCAGTTGTCCTGGCTGGGCTGGCAGGATGGAAGGCAAATACCATAGACAAGGTGTTTCTTAGGAGAGTGCATACACTTTTCCATATCAAATAATTGAGGATATGGAAATTACAGTTTTCCCATAAGGCATATCTGTTTCCTATTACTTTCTTTTCCCCTACTGTCTTTGCTTATAAATTATAGTGATTACGTAGTAGATGTTTGGGTAACATGGAAGGAAAGAGTTTTTACTTTTCCTGCTCCCTCGCCCAAACCTCATTTTTCTGATTATTTCTGTAGAGAGAATCTCTATAGTCCATTCTAAGCCTCCCTTTGCAACACTAAAGGCTTAAATTTTAGCAAAACAGTGTTCTTCATGTGGATTTTCCTTCCTATTTCCTGATTTTAGTGGAAAAAGAATGTAACATAACAGTCTTCTTACAAGCTTAAAATAAAATGAAGTTTTATGTACGTCTTAAATGTAAATATTAATTGTTCCTGACGTGTAGAAAGGATTCATTTACACAAAGCTAAAAGTGTGTTAGGAGAGGGAATTTATTAAACTTTTGTTACCACTTGCGTGTTAGAACTGAAATGTATGAATGCAAATGCAAAGCTGTTGTCATCTTAAATCTGTTAAAATGTAACTAAAGAAGTAAATATTTGGTTCCATTTTCTGGCAGACTTTGGGGGAAGACACTGGCTGGCTTCTAATTAGCAAAAGCCCTCCTACAGAACTGTGTAAGGTATTCTCAGTCTTTATCAGCTTTTAATTTTACATTATGGAAGTGACAATGGCCCATGTTATCATTAGCCTTCTGCTTCTTTGCTTATACCTCTCTCGACTCATATTTCTTACCATTTTGTGTGAGCAATAATACCTTTTTTCTACAAGGAGATGACTAGTACTTTTTTTTTTCTCCACACTTAGTGTTTCTTTCCTTTTTTGTTTCGTAAGTTCAGTTAAAGGCAAGATTAACTTTTTAGTGAGCCTGTCTTCTTCACTGGTGATTATCAGGAGTGCCGTGTGTACAAAAGAGAGCATGTTTTAAAACCACATGCCTGCAGAGAATTTGTCACATACACCAAATAATTTATCTCTGTTCCGACTCTTGTACATGTCTTGGGATGTTTTTTGAATTTTTTTTTTTGCCTATGCTCTTCTGTAGGACCATTATTACATTTGTGTCACAGATGGGGACATTGCCATGTCAGTGTGTTTCTCAGTTGGTAAATGGTTTCTTCGGCAGGTCCGTGACTTCTTGCTTGCAGCAGTGTGAAAGCTAGGATTGCACACCATGTCTGTGAAAAACAAAACATACTGTAATGACAATGGAGTTTCTCCATCATTTCATCTAGTCTGATAAGCACAGGCAGAAAATCTGATGGCTAATATGAATGACATTGATGAATGTATAAAATCTTCTCAATTAAGTAATGTTGATGAGAAAAGTAGCCCAGTTTTTCTTTTAAGAAGTTTGTGAGATTGAGATAAGTTTTACTGAATGTATTAATTTTTATTGGTTTAGGTTTTTAAGTTCTTTGTACGTGTTCCATCTTCAAAAGACACCAATATGACACCAGTGACACATGGGTGTGTGCTTTTTTCCTAACTAGTGGTAGCTAGTAACTTTGGGCAACTTAAAGCAAAGCTTTTGGTGTTGCCCAGGCCATTTGGTCTTTTTGTGCACGCTTCCTTTTTCTGTTTAGGGGAAAAAAAAAATCAGTTCACTGTACTTTTTTATTTTTAATTTTTAATTCACTTTATTTGGTGTAATATTGCTCTCCAGTTGTTGAAGACATTGTAAAAAATATATATATACTGAGAACCTTAAATTAATTTCTATAAAACTTCTTTTATCTCTGTTAGTGTATCTGGATGTTTTTCAGTTACTGTATGTAACTAGTTATTTGGCGTATCCACAGCAAGTGGGTTAATTCTTACTAATTCCAGATGAATTGACTGTTTTCATCCTCATTGTGGAAATGCAATCTTTATTTTAAAAAACTTACTTCTTCTACTTGTATATAATAGCCAGGTTTTGCCAAGTTTCTATGCATGTTTGCATGTAGTGTGGACAGATGCATCCTCTTACTGGCTCAAAATGGTACTTCAGTTCTACGTTAAAGAAGTGGTCAAAGAAGTGAGAGGTCTTTAGTGTTCTAATTTAGGAAGAGTTTATAATTAGCCATGCCTATAATAAGCTTAGGTAGTCCCAGTCAATCTTTGATTGTGTTTCAGATGAAGTGTAAAGTACTGAAATAAATACACATACCCCTTATTTGTCAAATTGTTATTTACTCCTAGATGAAAATACTGGTATTAAACATGAGCATATTGCAGTCCTACTTGGCTGTGCCATGGTGGTATTGGGGAGGGAAGAGCTCATAAATGAATGTGCTCCACTGGTGTCACAGAGTTGATGGTTTCCTGTGGAGATGCGAGGCACTTGGCACCCTGCTGTGCTCTCGTCTTCCCTGCCCGGTGAGGAAGGGAGGCTCAGCCTGGAGAGGAATGCACCAAGGACTCCATAGCTTGTTTTTCTCACGCTGGGCTGCACAGAGGGTCAGTCAGCAAGCTGAGATTTGCTGAGATGGTACCAGAGAGCTGCAGTGCTGGGGAGTAACCTGCAGCTAATTGGTAAAGGTTCCGGTTTTAATGGAAAACTGTATAAAATTTGACGTTTTGTGTTGTTACACCTCATTTCCTAACAAGACATAGCCTAGGTCCATCCTGTAGAGAAGGCCATTGTTCTAGCTTAAAGATGATAAAAATTTTCATAGGAGGAAGGGAGCAAATCACTCTCTGAAGCCTTGCAGCTATACAAAAACTTCCTCCTTTTCTGTTTGTTTACTCAGTGCTACAGCTCCCTAAACCTAGTGTTATTAGGTTGAAGAGCTTCAGAGAAACTACCAAATGCTTTTGGAATGCATGAGCTCCTGGCTGCAGAGCTTCAGAGTGGGAATATGCAGCTGCTAAACAGATGCTGTGCCAGTTCTGTTATGCTTGCCTTTGTTCTTGCTGGGCTGTGGGACAGGGCAGAATGCCCTTCTACAGTGGCATTTCTGACAATTACTTACTCAGAAAATTCTGGGCATCTGCAATGTCAGGCTTCAGCTAGTTTGCTTTGTCCTGAATTTTCTGAGAAATCATTATATTGTATGTGTGTACTTAGATATGTTTTGCAAATTGTACAGGTACTACTTTTCACATGTAACCTTTCTTAAGTGTATACAAAACAACAATCCAGAAAATACATCTGTCCATTGGAAGTGTTCACTTATTTACACATACATTGACACATAATTTAAGGATATTTCAGATTTTGCAGGGATTTCACAGTGCTGTTTAATTTACAAATGTCAATGTATATACCTGTATGTTAGTCTTTCTGCTGAGAGTTGATGAAAGAAAGATGGTGTCAAACATTGATTCGTGATGGTACTGAATAATCTTTTTGAAAAGGCTTTCATTGCACATATTTTGTGACCAGCTGCTTTCAGAGTTGGTAAGAGAAAATTAACAGAAACTTACTCTTGCCCCATATTTTTCAGTAGCCCTTCCTGCATGTTTGTTTTGGACCAGTCTTTCTATGGAGCATTTGAGAGACTTAGGCTGAATGTGCCATCTTCTATGGGTACTGTTGAAACAGCTAGATGGCAATGTTCTTCTTGTTTCTCACAGTTGTACTAGTCCATGATTAAGATGTTTATTAATAAAGAGTAGTACCTTGTAGATTTCATACAGAGAATGAAGTTAATTAAAGTAGTTTTTCAGAAATAGTGATCTCATTGAGATTTGAGAAGGAACCTGCCTGTAAAACTATTTATACTTGTTGCACATAAGCTAGCTAAGAAACTAAGCTAAGACTGGCATAGTAATAATCTTTCATTTTTTTAAAGTAGGTCTGTCATATCTGGAAGTCAAATTATTCATGTACTTCAATATTTTTTGTTACTATAGTAAAAATAAGACCTGAAATATTTTCTAGGAAGTATATGTTTTATTCCAGATTAGGTTTTTTTATTGACTCATAGTTGTGAACTTTCAATTAACATGCCATTTGGGAGAGGCCTGATAAGGAATCTGTATTTCCTTCTGACTTACCTCTCTGTGTCATTAATTACTGGATTTGTCCATTTTAAGTCTGGTTTGAAATGGCAAATAAGTGGAAATGCATTTCTATTAGTTTTGTCTTCAAGGACTGAAAAATGTTGCAATATCTTTATACATGATGCTTTATTGTTTATATGTAGCTTTACTCTATAGCCAAGCAGATCACTCTTAGTATGGAATGTAGAGCAAGTCGTTGTTTGTTACATGTTGTATTTGTTCATTTTAGTGTCCCACAGGAACCTCACTGGTTTTATTAGTGATACAGGAAATGGCTGCAAATGAAGACTGGAGTTGGATTTGACTCCTTTGCTTGTGTGTACTCTGCTTTAGTGTAAGTTTTTGTCTTCAGAAACTGTTACCACTTTAGGTTTTGGTAAAACCAACAGCTGCTGCAGGAAATGTAAAGCACTAATTTTTCTGCATTCTTGTAGATGTCATATTTTACCAAAATCCCCTGCTGTGTAATGAGAGGATATGATCCAAATCTGTGTTGGCTTGGAAGGAATATATGTAAACCTTTCGTACGTGTTTACTCCAGTATAAGACAATTAGGACAGTTTTTTCATTCAGATATTTCAAACTATGATTTCTTCTGAAGACTATTTCCTGAAACCATGTTTTAAACAAACTTCTGTAGGTGAATTATTTGTTTAGGAAAAGAATATCCTTGGTAGTCTTTTTGTAGTGATTGTAAGAGGATGTGTGAAATCTTCTCTATTGCCTTTATATTGTAATCATACAGAAAGGGAATTGTTCAAGGCAAAATTATTTTTCTGAATTCTTGGATTAAATAACTTTTTCCATTAAAAATAATCAGCATGTTTTCTATTTTTGTGCATCAGTTATTTCAAGTGTTTTGATTATTAAAAAGAGATGAGGCTTATGTTAGGATTTGAAGGTGGTTAAAATTGGTTTGATTTCTGGTTTCTAAACGTCACATACTTGTTGAATTACTGTCTCTTCCTATGAGAAGAGATGTTAAACCAGATCTTTAAGTAGTGGTTGAAACATAGGCAGAAATCTCTGTGCAGTGTCAGTACACAAAAACCAGTCTGTATTCTTGCAAGAGGAACTAACCAGCAGGGCTGCTGGAGCTCTGCAGGCAGCTGCTGCCTGCCTGCCTGGTGTTACCTGCTCCCTGCTAGGAGAGGAGTGGGTACCCCAGTAGTTACAGTGCTTAAGGATGTTGTTTCCTGATGATGTTTTGTTCTGTGTTGCACCAGGCATTTTGTTTCTTGGAAATTTTGAGATGTAAACCATGTTTTTCTGACCTCAGTTAATCCAAAATCCAAACTATCAAAGTTAAAATGGAGTTATTCCTGAACCCTTGAATTGAAAGTAATTTTATCAATGCTTCTTCCTGTTCAAATTGTGAATGGTTGTACTGGGTTTTTTTTGGCTGGGATATAGTTACTTCACAGGTAGCTAATATGGTGCTGTTTTGGATTTGTGATGAAACAGTGCTAATAACACAGGGGTGTTTTGGTTATTGCTAAGCAGTGTAAGGCCTTTTCTGCTTCTCATTGTCTCACCAGTTTTTGTCTCAACAATTTTTTAAATTGTTTTGTACAGATCAAGCAGTTTACACAGTCAGTGTTCTACTCAGGCTTTATGAGAGATGGAAAAGTTAAATACTGTAACACTCCACCTAATATACTACTATAGATAGTTTCACAAATATTCCATTTTATAAAACAGTTGGAGAGTGTGGTTACTGTTACTGGAATCTTTAAATGTCCCTTCCATGTTTTACAGGGGATCTATCCCAGGACACTACACAGTGAATATACACGTAGGATGTCTCCGAATGCAGTAGCTCATTATTATTGGTTGTGCCTCTGTAATAAAAGCAGTTCTTTAAAAATGATGTGTATTTCCTTTTACAGCATATCAACTCGCTTGAATCCTTATGAATTTCCATATATCACAATGTTGCATATATTGAATTTTGGAAGCAATTGTTATGATATGAAGCTGTCTTGTAGAATAATAGGCCTAATAGGAGGGGAAGAGTGTTTTGTTTGGGGGTTTTTTGTGGGTTTGGGTTTTGTTTTGGATGGTTTTTGTAGTGTTTGGGTTTTTTTTCTTTAATCAACAGTTGCTTTGAAGCTGGTAAATTCTTAGAATTAACCAGATTAAAGTTCCCTGTTGGATGACCATGCCAGGTGCTTTACGATGTCTTCAAACCAGTGGTAAATTGCAGTGCCACTCTTAAGTACATTTGAATATTGTTATACTCAGCACACCAAGAAAGCATACCCTTTGAAAATGACTGCATTATGCAGCTGAATGCTTAGGTTTTACTTTGATATTCTTGAAACTATGTGGTAAGTGTCTTCTCCCCAGCCGAGAAATCCAAAGAGGGAAGAATAAGTGCTCCTTTTCCTTTCTTCTTCCACGTATTTGAGGAGAACAGGCAGTCCTATTAAGAAGGAATAGAGATCTGATTAGCTTATTCTGCTTTTCAGACTGACAGTCTAAGAATAGAGTATCCAGGGGTTTTAAATTACCCAGAAACAAGCTACAGTGCAGAGCGCTTTTTCCAAAATTCCAATCAGTATTCCAATAGGTAAAGAGAAGTCTGTACTTAAACACAACCTAATGAGCCTCTTAAAAAAAAGCATATTTTATAAAATTATTTGTGACACTGTTTATGAATGTTTTTAATAGTAAATGAGAAGATGCACTAAAATCCACTTTGTTTCTACCAGTTTCTTAGTAAGAATAAGAGAGAGGCTGTGTAGAATTGATGATGTTTGCATTTTTATGTCATAACACTCTGCCCTAGGAACATGAAAGAGCTTTTATCAAGAACACCAAGGCAGGGTGATAGGGGTCCTGCTAAATCAAACCTAAAAAATGAAACATAAGTGGACTTGTATTCCTATGACCATTGGGAGAGATTCTGTTTGCTCAATTGTACCAACATAATTGCTAGAAATACTAGTGCATGGCAAAGTAATTTCCATCATTATACCATGACAGAGTAATAGCACTTTCAAAAATATTTGACTGTCTCATGTTATCAGATCATCCATTCATAAATAGTGAATCAGCAGAAGATACTTGAATGGTAGAGGGAGGCCCAGGTGTACTCTTTTTGTTGGTTTGTTTGTGTATTTTATAGCAAGATTATTTATAAAATTTTAAGAAAAAAAAATGAGGAACTGCAAGGAAGTTAGATGAAATTAGTTTGTTTTCTTTCTAATAGGTTTGTGCTGAATCCTGTGTCATGAAATCTTAAGAGTTTGAGCCACTGAATTCCAGTGTTCCAAATAACTTCAGTTGAACTATAGGAAGTGAAATGTAAAGTTGCAGCAGTGAGTTCCCTGTAGTTTTTAAATTGTATTTTACTGTGGAAAAAATAGGCTGCATTTGGTTCCCTTCGTATTTTTTCTGTAATACTCAGGGTGGGGCAGGGGGAGATATTTGGGTAAATGTATGCTAAGTCAGCTTTCCTGCTGATAGCACTGGTTTCCTGTTTGCTACCAGGTGAGGCATCAGTAGAATGTTTCTGTGTATCTTCGAAAGTGCTTTAAAATGTTGGATCCCACACCTTCTGTGGGACAGTACAAAATGATGGGTTATCATTGTGCACAGTAACTCCTGTGCATACACAGAAATTCCAGATAGGAGAGAGGAGAATGATAAGATGACAGGGTGTGGGTTTTTTTCAGTTTGGGGTGTTTTTTTTTCCTGTTTGTTTTTGTTTTTCTTTAACTTTTATTAGGACAGATCCTGGAAAGTGCTAGGACTTTAAAATCTCTAAGATACTAATTGCATTGTAACAATCTTTGAACCTTACAGTTCAGTAATAGTGTAAGCCTTAGATTTGGCAATGCATTTAATTGCATATTCTTCTAAACCATGAATTGGTGCATTGTCTTTCTTCTTCAAACGTATATTTTGTCCAATTGTTTTTCGTAACATTTAGGTATAAATAGCCTCAAGATATGTTTTGGTTTTGGAAATCTGTTATTTCTAGAAAGGTTGGAAGATAGGTCTCTGAGTATTTTAGGAAGATAATATGTTAGATTTATTTATATGTAATTGTTATTATATGTTTCTTGTTGGCTGAGTGTTTTTACTTAGTATAACTGAGTGCTTGTGAAAATTAAGAGCTAATAGCATTAACAGGAGTCTGGCATAATGTATACAGGCCATCTTTACAAGCTTCTGGATTTGCTTCTGTGCATGGTCTTCTGCCCAAGCCAACTCTCTCTGTTCCAATTGTAAGCTTCTCTTTGAGCACATATTGCTAATCGTCCTGAACTGAGCCAAATTAAATGGTGTATTTTTAATGAGAAAACAGAGTTTGGATTCCTATCCATATGCTTCAACTGATGTAAAATCCTACTTTAAACAGATGCTGACCTCTATATTAATAAGGCATAAGGGCTAATTATGTTTGAACAAATTTCCAGTTCTAGCCATCTATAGGGAACTGTTTTTTTATTTCCAAGGAGGTACGTGTGTGTGTATGTGTGTATATATATATATATTCTGTGAGATCAGTATAACATACCTGTTAAATTTGCCTCAGGATGGGTCAGACTCAGAGTTCCAATGCCTTGAATGCATGCCATTGAAAAGAAGATCAAGCCAAACATTCTTAGGAGATTTGCACTGCATTCGTCTTTAACATGTTATATTTCTGCTGGAGATTAATAATTGGGAAGATAATAGTGCTTTCTGCTTTAAAAGTGTATGAGGCTTTTTTCTAGAAGCTGATCTTCCAGCTCTTAGCCAGCCAGTCCCTGTGCACCAGTTACAAATGGTTCAATCTGGCGTTAGTAACTGAGAGAGCTGGTAGCACTAGCTGTTATCCACAGAAGGCTTTGAAACTACGCAGATGGCCATATCCTCTTTCCTCTCCTCCTGTGAGTTAAAATGTGTAAATGTAAATCATGCCCAGTTAGGCTTATTCTTTAGAATGCCTGTAAGTACCTCTTATGTATAAATCAGTTAAGATCTTGAGGCATTTATGTGGAAAGGATATATATATAAAATTTCAGAATGTTCTCTCATCTTTTTTTGTTGTTTTTTTTTTTTTTCCTTTTAGTTAAAATTATTCTGTAGAAACATGTACCTGTACAAAGTATATCATAAAGTAAGTGCAAAAGGCTAAATAGGTGATCATGAATGATTCAGGGTGGTAAAACATCTGGCCTGTAATGAACAGTATTTTATTTCATATAAATTTCTGGTTTAAGCTTTGTTTTAAAGACCAAGTCTGCTTTTCTGCAAGTGCACATATGGCTAAGTCAGAGTTCACAGATAAAGATGGTACAACATTAGGGTTTTAGTTGGCAATGTTGATAGTAACTGTAATATGGATAAAGCCTGTCATACAGATCCTGTAACACTCCGTAATCTGAGAAAACAGAAATCAAACTTGTAGAACTGAATTAGAGATGTGTGGGTATTATAATACTTTATTCCCTCCCATTTAAATGTAGACCATCTGTTGTTTCCAGATGTACTGCAGCAGTATACTGGGAATGCCATTACACCACCAACAAATAATTATTTTTTTCCTAGTTCTTTACTGTCATCCCCAAAAGCTTCAAACCACCTGCCATTGGTATTGCTGCTTTGAAGGACGGTGCAGTATGACAAGTGATGGATTGTTTCTCCATGGGTAATTGATGGTATAGGTGGCAAAAATACCTTAAGACATAGTGTGTAATATTTTGAAGGCTCCAGTGATATGTTTCAAGCTCTGTATAGTACAACACCTTAATCTGCTGCTGTCTGTAAAGAAATGGGTTGTCACCTCCCTCAAGACCACTGCTTGCCTCATTAATATCTCTGGAACAAATTATCACTTCACAGCCCAAAAATCTTCTGTAGCAGTTGTAGTGATTGATGTAACAAGGCTAAAAAATAATGATGAAATGCATGTTCCAGAAGACAGATTCAAATGGCAAGATCTTCAAAGGCAATTAAATGTGACACAGGAGGAGTCTTCCTGGAATGATAGATTTCCAAATAATGGCAAGAGAACTATGATATTCTATTGTTTTTATACTTAAACTAGTTTTGTATGCAGTAATAATCTCTGAAAACTAAATATGGAGGCATTAAAAATGTAAGTTTTAGTATGTTTTAAAAATGTGGATGGAATAAAGTTAATGGGTGTGAAATAAAGTCACTGACTATGTGTAGTTTTCCTGTGAATTACAAACTTTGTTATATGCAGGTACTTAAGAATTTGTATTTAAATCATGTCGGTGCTTTTGAGCATCCATTTTATAGCAGTGTATCTAGAGCTGCTATTAGTCTAATATACAGTCGAATTGTTAATAAATAATTAGGTAATTTTATTGGCTTCTGAAAACAAAATACAGTATTAAGTAGTAAACCCTATGTACCAAAGTGTTCTGATACTCCTCCAGATGAGGTCAAAACTTAAATACACTGTCAGATGAAGCTTTATGCGTATCAATGGACAGGTTAGTCTCTGATCATCACTGTGGGCTGGAGCCTGTGTTATTGTCTCCTGTGATTTCACAGATCAGGGGAGCTGCTCATGTCAATAACTGCACAAGTGGGCACTTTTCCTTGCTGCTATGAGTTTATTTTTTTCCTACAAGAAATGGAACTTCTCAACTCTTGTGCAGTCTGCCAGAGTACCTTTAATATTAGCAGGCAGCTCAGCCTAAGGCAGGCAGGAGTGTATAATTCCACTGGGATCTCTCTGGGCATTTCTTGAAAAGCAGACACCTCGCTGCTGTCCGTACTTGTAGTGATGCAGTGAGATCAAGGTGCCTGTGAGACTATAGTATGTATGTCTTGATGTCTGTGTGTCTGATGGGATAGCCTTTGTATCTAGCACGTCTCTACACTTACACCTCCTAAGAGCTTCTGGGAAGAAAATAATGACATATAAGAATTTGGTAATATTTTATGGAAATATTTTTTTATAGTTAAACGGAGAATTCTGAGTAACTATTTGGTTTAATCCAGGTTTCCTAAGTTTCTTTTGTGTGTGTGTTTTGTAAAACTGACAGAAAACTGTCACTCATCTTGGTAGCAGTGCTAAAAGTATATTAATGCTTTTATTTTAAGGTATCTTTTATGCCGTGCTTTTCCGGATCATGAGATGCTTTTTTTTGTCCTATTTCTCATTAAAATTCAGACTAGAAGTTTTGTATTCTTATACTACTGACCATTTTAGCACACAAAAGCTGTTTTTCATACATAAACCAATGGAGAATTTTGTGTTGTGGTTTCCACATATAGATCAGCTTCTCCCCCAGCACCAGTGGACACATACATATAATTGAATTTCAGCTCCCAGAGGTTTGACATTCTTTCTTTTAAATTCTAATAGAACAGCCACTTATGAATGGATTGAAAGTTTAAGTTTAAAACAAAATGGTTAGTGTAATAGAAATGTTGATGAATTCTTCTCTGTGACTTAATTTGAGAGAAAGCAGAATGCACTCAGAAGCAAAGGTGTACTGAAAAATGAAATTATCTTCAGGTTCTCAAGCTCAGTGTTTTGAAAGCATTTGAAAGGTTGAGATACTAAAATTGATGCACAATGAACTCTAGAGGAAGAAAAAGAACATAGTTGGGGTGAAACTTAAAATAGCTATTTCAAGAATATAGTTTGAAAATATTATAAAAGCATTAATAAATGAATAGACATGATTTATTCAGAAGTGCTAATGTGAGCAGGCTTGATGTTCATTTTGTGCCAGGAGTTCTGACAACCGACCTGTTTGTTTTGCACTTGGATTCTGATACTTTCATGTGATGTCAGTAGTTAGATTTTATGAGGTTATGATAAAGAAACTCTGCTGTATTTCACTAGATATTTCACATTTCTACCAAGAAATGTGCATTCATTGAAGCAAGGATCATTCTGTGCAGATCTTTGCAACATCAGGGTCAGGGGGCACATTTTCAAATCAATTAAAAGGTTTCTGCAGATTTTGGTGACCCTTAGGTCGTGATGCCATAGAAATAGGAGAAAATAAGTGGTGTGTGTATTTAGTGTCTTCCAGTGTATAGTCACCAAAAGAAAATGGTTACTGTGACCTTCATTTAAACTATACAAATAATCTAGGTCAGTTCAAAAAGGCTGTCCCCTTCTGTTGGGAAGGAGCTAAAAGTGGAAAGAACAATTGAAGACACCAGACTGAAAACTTGAATGCGTGTAGTGTGCTTTTATTTTCTTCATATTACAGTTTTCTTATGAGTATTTTCAACTAAAAATTTTGACAGAGGAGTATGACTTACCAATTCTTGTCATAAAGGTTTCAGATTTGGTGTCAAGGATTTAGGGCTTTTGTTTATGTTCCTAGTGCTGATCAACAATTTACTAAATGAGGAGAATATATAAATAATTTTCTGAACTTGTAACTGTCCAGAAAATTGCAAGAGTGAGTTTTCCATCTGTCCATGGCAGTTTCATTACTCAATTAAAAATTTCTTATACTTAAATATCTGACTAAATTTAGATTGTTGTAGTATCGAGAGTTCTGGACTTTTTAATTTTGGAAGAACTTAAGCCATCTGTTGCCTTGAAGCAGAGAGATTTAGTAATCAAGTACAGCAGTATGAAGGAATTTATCTAGGGAGGCTATTAATTAACAAAGTTGGCTAAGGTTCAGCATCTTCTTGCCTTTAAAAGCTTGTGACAAATTGGTTGGACAATTAGATTTTTTAAGTCAGCATTGTATTAGGCATTCCTTATTTTCACTGCACTCTTGCCCTAGAAAAAAAGTAACTGGATGAAAACTATACCTATTTATAAAATAATAATCACACTTTTCTAATTTCAGAAAAAAAAGTGCAAAGAAACTTAAATTCATCTAATTGCATGTAGTTATCTAGGAAAATTCAGCTCAAACAATAAAGTAATCTCATAGTTTGTGAAGTATTTTCTGCTGCCTTAATCAAAAGTCTGTCTTCCAGTGTTCAGAACGCAGAAACAAACAAAAAGCAACAAATCACTTAAAATGCAGGCAGATACTGCTCCTCAGATTTTATGTTGTACTATTATTTGCCTTATTTTATTCCTCCTTGGGTATAAATAACCTATAAAGGTTAAAATATATACTTGTCATTGCTGTGTGAAATTCCTGCTGAATTCTTCCACTGCAGAGGGCTAGTGGAGCCCGTATTCTGTGGTGCTTGGGATCGTTGGAAGCCGAATGGAATGGGAGCCTTTATATCCTGTCAGTTGCTGATTTTTCATTAGTGCTCATACGAGCAGAAGGATGTTTGTAGCTTATGGTAAATCTCAATTAAAAAATTTGCCTGAGCTTGTTTTTCTGAAGTCTAACAAATAGAAACATCTTCTCAGAAATGGGGAATTATTGATGGAACCTCATTGTGAAGACTTCAGTGTTTTTTTTGTGACTTACGGGGTTGTTAAAGACAGATCTTGGTGACTTGAGCATTCTGGTAGTTTGTTAGGAGTCCTATGGCAGTAGCTGGGGTGGGGGTTGCTGAATTACTTCTATTTTGCTTAGGAGATAATACCACAGAAAAGGTTAGAACAAAAGCCATTTATCCTCTGAAAGCCATTGCATGCTTTTAACATTTTGTACCGTGTTCTGTTCCTGAAGTTCTTTCCTCCTTGGGGTTTCATGACTCAGCCCTCTCCTGGGTCATCTGCTTCTCCCTAATCCTTTTTTTTGTTATCCTCCCTCCTCGTACCTTTACAGCTCAGTTTTCACCGTCTTTCCTGAATTTCTATCATTGCTGTCTTGCTTACTTCTCTCAGTATGACTTTTCTCTGGGCAGTCATGACAGTAAGAGTTCAGCAGTTGTTTGGTTTTTTTTATATCTGCTGTTGTATTCTGCCTGAAGGAATTTGGCAGGGTTTGATAGCTCAGGCTCAGTGCTGCAGCGGGCCCATTTCTATAACTTCTGGTTGAGCCAAACAGGCTAAGTGAGTGTGCATTTTGTAGTTACATTCTAACATAAAATCATTTCTCTGACAGATGAGTTAAATCTCTTAATCTTGTTCTGTCATTCTTGACTACTGTGGCCATTGCCTCTGCTCTTCCCTTTATAAGCACTACAAAGTGTTCTGTAAAAACTAGATTTCTGGTGTGTCATTTTGACATCACTTCTAACTCACTTTCTCTGCCTCATCAAAAATAAACTGGTTAACTTTTCTCTTCTTGGATCTCTGTGTCCTAGTTTCTCTTTTTGCAGCCTAAAAGAGGAGACAACTCATGCCCAAATCAGCCTGTGCCAGGCTTTGTCTCTGTCTAGTAAAGTGTTGAGAAAATCACCTTTGACCCTTTTATTGAACAGAAAGGTTACCCGTAAAGGCCTGCCAAGTTAGTTGATCTTCAAATGCCTGTGTAGAACTCTGCATTTATGATATCTATGAAATCTTTAACACCAGTCACTTAAGATTGTGTTCTAAGACTGCCTTTTAACCAGTATTCTCTTATTATTTGTTCCCTTTTTCTTTCTCTGTTTGCTGTATTCATCTTTTCTCTTTTGTCTCATTCTTGATTTGTAAACTGTTTGACTCAGATCACTTCTATTTTGTATTTGTGCAGTGCCTGCTAGAATAGGAGTCTTCACATCTTCTGAAGTGAGTGATGGCTCTGAGCAAAATCTAATGCTGTTTGGAACACTGTTAAGCGATCTATAAGGTGTGTTTTAAATGAACATGTGGAAAAGCTGTTCCTTCTTCTTCTTTACCTTCTCTTTTTTGCCCCTTCACTCAGCATATATGTTTGATCCATTCTTTGGAGCTTAGGGACAAGTCAGAACATGTAACTCTTCTCTGAGTGGGGCAGGCGCCTCAAAACTTGTTTCCGCTTTTTACTTGGCAGCAAAACTGAAGTGAAACATTAGTCACCTCTGCATTATTTATAGATTTTTGTATTAGGCTCTAATTTTTCAGATAGCACACACAAATGTACTCAATTTAAAAACATGCATCATTCTGTTGAGGTAACATTTATAATTAAATAATTAGTGGCTAGCGGCTGGGTAGCAGAAGGTGGTGCTGGGGTTGCTGTTCAAGGTCCTTTTCTGACATTGTCATTCCCTTGGACCACATTCCATGTCTTACCAAATTTGCCTTTTACGTTCAGAGTTTCATTTTATAGTAAATCCTTTCATTTAATGTCTCTTATTAGATTAAATGATAATTGAAATTCGCCATGTTTCAATTTTCATCAGGAAGTAATAGAAGAGTTGTGTAGAGTAAACAGTGCAGGAAACTTTTTGGTACTTGACAGACTGAAAATGAAGCATTCTGCCTACCAAAGAGCTTGGATCAGTAGTCTTTTCTGTGTGTGATCTTACTGCTGTTGGCTGCTTTCTTTAGTGGGTAATACAGATCTAAATAGACCAGCAGACTTGCAGCAAAAAAAGGGACTTTTCCCTCAAAAATGGAAAAGTCACTCTATAGAGTCTTTCTGAAATTCAAATGTTTGCAGGTCTGCAACCAAATATTGGAAGCAAAGCACATAAGAATTCTTAGTCTTCATTTTGCATATACAATAATGAAAGGAAATTAACATAATGTAGTAATAGGTAACATGTAGATCAAGAGAGCAAATATGTAGGGGAGACAGATTTACTGAACATAACCTTTATGACTTTTTTTTAAAAGGAAACAGTAAGTACACACATTTCAGATTAGAAGTATTATTAGTTGTTAAAACTTGTCTGAAACATCAGTCTTTAATTCAGAGAATAAAGTCTAATTTATTCCAGTCTTAAATAGTAATGTTTCTTAAGAAGTCAGATCCACTCAGTTTACAGATAAGTGGATGGTGTTGGTTTGGGGATCTGGATGGCTGTACTAATATTAGCATGGAGAGCAGCAGGTCCATGGGAGCAGCAGGTCAGTAGAGTGAGATGTGGAACATGGAGGGTGCCTTTTGGCCACCAGAGCTGCAGCTGACTCTGGTTTAGTGCTGTGGCCTGAGTGCCTGGTAGTGGTTGGAGTGGATCTTTGGTTTAGCTTTATGTAAAAGTTAGTCCAGTTTGTGCACTGTAAGACCTCTTACCAGGGCAGAGTACAAGAGGAGGAAATGCCTGGAAATGGACTTGGAAAGCCTCCATTGCTGTTGCCAACTAAATGGAGGTGCACACAATGACCAAGTGTCACGGTTTGACACCCGAGTTGGCAGTTGAACCAGTAACACTCTCGATTCACCCCCCTCCCCCTCCTCCCCTAAGGTAGGGAAAGAGGGAGAAAAACAAGAAAGAGAGGCTTTCTGGGTTGAAAAGTGAAACAGATTGATTTTAATTATTAGTGATAAGGGAATATATATATATTTGTAAAGGGATGTGCAACACCCGATCCCCTCCCTCCTCCCCTAGTGACTCTCACAGCAACTCTTCTCCCTGGTGGCTCCAGCTGAAGGGGGGAGTGTCTGGGCACACGGACGGGGCCCTCGGGTGTTGGCTGTAAAGAAAAATGGAAAAAAAAAAAGAGAGAGCCAAAGAGAGGGTGATAGAAGCAACAGTAAGCAGAAAAAAGTGAGTGGAAAAGGAAAAGGAAAAAGAAAGGCTTGACTTCCATGATGTCTTAACCTATACTGAAAGCCAACAGAGAAGATATGAGAAGGGAATATTCTGATTTGCTGATCCTGCCTTTGGTCTAATCTGCTCCCCATAGTGGAGGAGGCTGCAGACAGTCAGAAGTGACCTTGGTTATTATCAGTCACTGGTGCTGCTAAAAGGTTCACTGAAAGAAAAACAAAATCAGCAAAGAGCTTCACCCTGGCTCAAACCAAAACACCAAGACTGATTTATTTGGGAAATGCTTGTTATGCACCAGTCTAGCATGAGGACTGTTTAGGAAGCTGAAGTTCCTGCTTCAATACTTGTTCCTCTGTCTTATACATTTTAAGATAAATTATTTTGTGTAGAATATCCTGAAACTTTCTTCTACCCAATAGTGTGCCAGTTTGTGATACTTAACTCCAGGCCCGTGCTGTTGGGTTTTGATAACTGCCACTCTTTTTCAATTTTAAAGTGTATTCTAAAGGAAGAAGGAGGTGAAAAAAAAAAAAAAAAAAAAAAAAGGGCTTTGAAGGCATGACTGTATCTGGTTGTCTTTGGATGTTAGCGGGAAAGATTGAGCTCTAGGAACATTTTTAAAAGTGGATGGGGGACAGAAAGGGTAGGAGGGAGCAGGAGTTTAGTTACTGTGCTGCTAGTACTTACACTCTGGGATTGTCAGTAGTGTATTCAATGTTGAACTGCAACTAAAATGTTTGAGACAGGTCTTAAAACCTACACTTCCTCAAATGCTAAATGTTTCTCTGTTTCTTGTTACCTGCGTTTTGAAGCTGAATTTTTACGTAAGCAATAAACTGTACTGAAAAGAGTCTGAAGCTGACTTTCAGTTCTTTTCTATTCATCTCTGTATTCAAATGGAGAAAGATAAATGCATGTGTTTACATTCCTTGTCTCTTCCAGCAGCACTGAGCAGTTAGGCACAGCTGATAGTATTGCCAGGCTCTTCACTTGAGTTTTGGAGAGCACATATTTTTAGTCAGGCTGCTTCAGGGAGCAAAAGTGGTACCACACAGCTGTCAGGTAATGTATTACTGTTTGGAAATATTTGGCATTGGTGACACAATAGGCTTTTATCCTTAACTGTGAATTTTTGATGCTTTTTGATACTTAAGCCAGATATTTAGCTCTTTTTGAGGTTTATTTCTCGCACTCATTAGGATTGACATTACACAACACATTCATATCTCAGCTGTCTTCTACCATATGGTACTGTGGGGTTTACTACTCATCTTGCCAGGTTGATGGTGAGAAATGGAGCAAAGAAATTCCTTGAGTGCGTTTTGAAGGGGTAGAAGATGTGAAAGGGAACTCCTCTTCTGAAAGTCAAAGAAACGTCCCCTTTGCACACATTATCTTGTTCTGACTCCTTCGTCAGCCAATGTGACTTCGTAGAGAAGCATCCTGTTACATGTCTAATCCCAGCAGGATCATTTAGAGCTTCTAATCAATGTCAGTTAAGTATACTGCTTTTGAGGACTGCTGCATTTGCAGCACTGGATTACCATTTTTTTAATTAATTATGTTGAAATCTGCTAAAAAAAAAATTATTAACAGAAATGCAAAGTAAAGATAGTATTTTCCAAGTCCAAATGCAAATGAGAGCTGTAGACATTGTGGAAGGTTGAGCAGAAATACAGAGAAACATGCCTCCTCCAAGAAGAGGATTCTTTCTCCTGATGTTGCCCAGCTGATGAATGGATAGCCCCATAGCCCTATAGACAGAGCTCAGTTGTTATCTGACTTGCTATCCTGGAAGAGGGTATTGATTTGGATACAAGCATTTTTCTTATGCCTAAATCTTGCTTAAGTTTTACAGAGATTAAATTTTTGCCCTCTCCCCCTTTCCAGGTTTTAGTAATTAATTAAAATGCAGTATTAAGCCTCTTCCTCCTCCAGAACTCCTGAAAGTCCTAGAGCTTCTCTACACTCTTAAAATGCTAATCTAAATGTGAGGGGGAGAAAAAGCCCTTTGCTGGCTGGTAAGACAGTCATTTACATTTGGTGTGTGAAAAAGCTGCACAGTGCACTACATTTCACATAAACACTGCATTTTCTGTAGTACACATACTGCTTATTCTATTTGTGAATTGTGTACATGCAACTATTAATTGACTTTTACGAAGGCTGGTCAGTCACTTTGGGGATTTGAAGTTGGTTGACCTTGTGAAAGTCACCAGTGTTGTAAAGAGGACATCCCTGCTAGTGCTGGCTAAATTTGTGTTTTGTGTCCTGGGTTTGTGCCTGTAAAGTCTTCCTGGCCCCCTGTCAACCTCACATCTTTGTGTACAGAGCTGCATCCGTCCAAAGTATGTGAGATATCACATAAAAGGTGTTGCCTTTACAACAAAAAAGATTGATAATTAGCATATTGAAAACAATTTTCTTCGAATGCCTCTTTCTTGCTTATGGTGCTTTGAGGAGATGAGGTAGGTCTTGAATTCAGTGTTCTTATTCCTTATCAGCTGCATATTATGCAAAATGTTCTATCATACTCTAGTGAATTACTTTAAAATACTTTTACAAGTCAATAGTGATTTTTCTCATTGAGGTTCATGATGATTTCTAGCAGTGTGTTAGTATATTTCCAAATCTGCTGGCATTAATTGTGTATTAATTTTCATTTATGTTGGAATTTGCTAGCCTTTTGAAAATGTAGAGATGATGTAGCACCATTGTTGCCAAGTACACTTTAAGTGTGTGTTGAAATGTAACTAAAATGTTACAATAGCTCTCAGTCACTAAAGAAAAGCTTCTTTTAGTATAGACTCGGCTTCACTGGTGAAGTCAGAAAATAATTCAGACTGAATGGACCTGTAGGATTCACTTTGGATCCACTAGGACCCTTCAGAGCTGGTCCCAAGCCAGTCTGCTCTGCCAACAGAAGTGTCTAATATCAGTGCATGGTTACAGAAACTGACTACTGAAAATAGTGATCTAGTTGCAGTACTATTTCTTTTGCTTCTGGAGGAGACAAGTGCAGATATTTTAGCAGGATTTAACTATGAGATTAGTCAGCCCTTTTTGAAGTTCCTCACCACCCTTACACTAAAGAATTTCTTCCTAACATCTAATCTAATCTCCCCTCTCTCAGTTTAAAACCATTACCCCTCGTCCTATCACTACACACCCTGGTAAAAAGCACCTCCCCAGCTATCCTGTAGCCCCTTGGGGTACTGGAAGGCCCCTATAAGATCTCCTTGGAGCCTTCTCTTTTCCAAGCTGAACAGCCTCAACTTTCTCAGCCTGTCTTCATAGCAGAGGTGGCCCTTCTCCAGACCCTCTCCAACAGGTCCATATCTTTCTTGTGCTGAGGGCACCAGAACCGGACGCAGTACTCCAGGTGGGGTCTCACCAGAGCAGAGTAGAGGAGCAGAATCGCCTCCCTGGCCCTGCTGGCCACACTTCTTCCCACTTGTCACCTGCTTCCATCTGGACATAGAGCTGTTGATCATTAGTCTCTGAGTGTGACCATCCAGCCAATTCCTTATCTACTGAGTGGTCCATCCATCAAATCCATATCCTTCCAATTTTGAGACCAGGATGTCATGCAGGATAGTGTCAAAGGCTTTGCACAAGTAAGGTAGATGACATCAGTTGTGCTTCCCTTGTCCACCGACGCTGTGACCCCATTGTAAAAGGCCACCAAATTTTTCAGGCAGGATTTCCCTTGGTGAAGCCATGTTGGTTGCCACCAAACACCTCCATGTTTTCCATATGCCTTAGCAGAGTCTTCAGGATGATCTGCTCCGTGATCTTGCCAGGCACAGAGGTGAGATTAGTATTATTTAGTTTTAATTTATTTTTAATTATTTTATTTTATGCTTATTTATATATTAAAAAAAAAAAAAAACATTCTGGGAATGGTGCAGTCAGTTTTTGACATCTTCTTAGGAAGTTCTTGGGGTTTTTTAATTGGCGACCAGCTAGTTTCATGTCCAAGGCAGTTGTTTTCATTAGATTTTAAACTAACGTTCTGTGCTTACATTATTGTTTTTCTGTAGGATTCTTTCTTATTCCATAAAACCTAAATGCATTTAGTGATTTTCTTTAAAAAACAATACATACTAAATATGTCTCCAGTAACCTTTAGAGTTGCAGCATTTCTTGCCAATATCTAAATCCATAAATATCTAAAATATCTAAATCCAAAAATGTAAATCCTCTGTTCTAATCACAGTGCAGATGTGAGGAGCTTGACAGCTGCTGCTTTGTACCAGTGCTCTACTTAAATTGCTGTAAGGAGCTTGCTGCTGTGGACACACTGTGGCTTTGGCTGAGCATCACCCCTGTCACAGGGCTGTCCCTTAACTGCAGTAACACTGGCACAAGAGGCCAGTCCTGTTTGCTCCGTTTTCATAGCACTTCGTGCTGTGTACAGGCCTCTGCACCGAGAGTTAACCTTACCCCACTTCAGAGATTCACCTGATCTAGAGGAAGAATGAGATTAGTGGTGTTAACACCCTTCTGTGACCCACTGACACCTACACTTCCATTTAGAGATACCTTTTAATTCAGATGTCTGTCTGTTTGTTCACTGACAGTTAAGACTTTTGGATAAAACTGTTCAGCCAGAATGTCTGATCCTTATTGTATACTCATTAAACAGCAGTGCTATGAATGAAAGAAGGGTCATCCAAATCCCTCTGTCATTACTTTTTTATCCTTTTGCTCATACAAGATACTCGAGTTAAATTTGAGCTGTTGGGCTGGAGTTGAAAGACACTGTTGTCTTTTTCCAGTTGGCCTTAACAATTAGAAAATGTGATGCTTACTGAGTGTGCTGGATTAGTTACGGTTTTGTAAAGTAGCTAACACTGTGTATCCCTGAATCAAAGCACTGATTGGAGAATGTAATGTAGCTGTTCTTTGTTATTTAGGGAAAAGGATTGTAGGTATTTTGTTGATAAGGATGTGCCTCAGCCATGCTCTCTTCCCTCTCAGTGAAGCAGAGGACTAAGGAGAATGCAAAAATTAGGAATGATTCATCTTAAGACTATGCAGTCTGAGAATGTCAACATTTGTTCCAAAACAAAAAAGAAGGGGAAGTAAATGCAGACAAAGGAAAGAAACAGGCTCAAAGACAACCCTGTTGGTGAAGGCTACAGTTATAATTTCAAGGAGTCCTTTGATAGATGCATGAATCTTAGTTGGATGTGTCTGAAGTGTCAGAGTAGGATTGAAGGAAAGTTTACAAGGCCAGCAGTTCATATGTTACTGAGTGGAAGTATTAATAAAAAAATCGATCCACCCAGCCAGGTTTCAGCCTGACTTACCAATTCTGTTTCTGCTGTTATGGGATAATATATCAGTAGTTTGTTTATTAAACAGCTGAGTATTTCCAGAGTAATTGGAAAACCAAGATGAATAATTTTGCAAAATTCTACCAAGTTCTTCCCTTGCTTCTTTCACATTGAAGCTTGAGGGGTTTGGGTTGTTTTGGGTGTTTTGTTTGGTTTTGTTTTTTTATTACAGTAGATTACAGTGGAAACTAATACAAGATAAGATACTCAAATTTCCCATCATTATAGTATTTCTGGGAAAATTACCTAAGATGCTGTGTTTTATTTTGTCTGGTGCTTTTGACAGTCTAATATGTCTGTGCCTTGCTTACTGTTTGTGCAGTAGCTCTACAGTTTTTCTCTCACATTTTGGGTGCTTTTTTAGAAATTAGAAGAGCACAGGTCCTGGAAATTTCCTTTGCAAATAAATTCAGTGCTTAGCAGGGGAGGACTCAGTGGAATTCATGGCACCCAGAAGTTCCTTGTGATGTTAATGTATGATACTTACTTTCATACATATGCCTATGTATGAAATTACTTACCCTGTCATCAGCATTCGATACATCAGTTGGCTTTATTAGGAGTTGAACTAAATCTTTCCCCCCCTCCCTTTGCCTATCTAACCTCCCACCCCCAGCATTTTAGGATTAGGATTGGGACCCCAGATTCTGGGAGGAAAGTGATGAACGTTAGTGGCTGAAAACTGTCATCAGTTCCTGATAAATCTTCCTGCCTGCTTACATTACCAGTCAGGTTTTATATTGAAGAAGTGTAAACACTCTGAACATGATAGATGTATCTAACCCCCAAAACATTCCTTTTCCCTGCTACCTCTTCTGAGTTTTTCTTTTTGTCAGACTCTTGAAATTGTAGCATTATCTAACTGCTGCTGGGAAGAAATCATTAAGTTGGCTGGGGTTAACAAAAATAGTCTGTAGTTGTTTTGACTTCCCGCCCCCCATCCACCCCAACACTTTCTCCAGCCTTTTTGGTTTTATTTTAACTCTTAAGGGAAATATAAAAGATAATTTTCTTCAATCTGGCCATATGTTTCAGGGAATTTAAATAACCAAAAAAGATGGCACAAGATTGCAAGCAGGGAAGCATGCAGAACTTATCTGCCCTCATCTTGATATCTTGGTTGTTCTGGACAGACTACAAAGTTGTTGCTTAATGCAAAAAACAATCAAACAACCCCTTCATCTCAGAATGTAATATGTTTTTGTCAAAGTGTTTGCAGTTATAGCAATATTTTCCAGAATGTTTTCCAAGAGAACTAGTGGACATGATAATCATGATGCTTATGATGGTAAGGTTATGGAAAGGAAATTGTACAAGCTGAAGTTGTGGGGTGTTAACTTTGTGGGCTTTTATACCTGATGATAGACATACATTAAATATGTATTTTGATCCTTTCTTACTCAAACATAATTTGTAATTGAGTGTAAAGACAGCTTTACCTTGGACTTCAACAAATATTTTCTTTAATGCTAAAAGTGAGATCTTAACAGCTTGATCAAAGTCATTGCTTGGCTGATTTCTGTTCTCATCTTAGTTTTTGCCTCTAGGTTCTTAGCTGGACAGTGTTGTGTTTATTTGGTCTAATTGCTTTATGTAAACAGGTCATGATTTTTTCCCACCTAGATTCACTTATCTGTCACAGACTGATATGATCAACATCTGGGATTGTGGAAAAGAGACAAGAGATCAGGAGGTTCATCTGGTTCAGAGAGTTTTGTTTCATTAGAGTAGAGCATGCCAGCATTGCCACAGACCAGGCACAGTGGGGCTTGCTGCCATTTTCAATCATAGGAGCATTGTTGGGGGAACAAAAGGGAAGTTTACTGAATTCATTTTGAGTTTTTTATTCTTATATTTATTCCTTGAAAGATTCTTTTATCATCAGCTAATTGTCAAAAACAGATTAATCTTTGAAAGAATACTGGTATGTGTTTAATGAAAGCAATTGATCTACCATTTTCAGGCATGCTTCCTTGCTGTTCATTTTATTTGAAGATTACTTTGTAGTCTTGTTCAAAGACTGCCTACTTCATATCATAAGGTAAATTACAAAGTTTTTCTCATTTTTATACTGACACCATAATAAAAATGTATGTAGCTGTCACAAACCATATAAAACAGTACTGCAATTCCTAGTTACCATTGAGTAAAAGCTCTGTTCAGATATCATGATTGGATTATTTTTATTTGTTAGGTGGGTTTTGATCCAATTGATTAGTAAATAGTATGTGCCAGGTCTGTCAACCTGAGTAGCTCAGTTAGTAGTTTATTTTATGGGAAAACCTGGAACTGTGGCACCTGGAACAGTGGTAGGATGAGGCCTTCATTTGGATGGTGGATGAATTAGTTCTCTGTGGATCTGTGATTTGAATCCCAAAATAACCTTTTCAGTAAATGGTTTGTGTTACTGTTGAATTTACAGCTGGAGAATACAGGCTAGTCCTTAGGCCTCCAATGAGAATTCATGTTATGACAGAGTGCAAGTAGTGTTTCATCCACATGTGAAGCACTGCACCTGCAGGGAAATACAGTTGTCTGGAAGCACATGGAGCAATGCTTCTTTGTTCGTACCTGGTTGATCTTGTGAAGGAACTTTATCAACTGGTGGCAAAATAAGACTGATAGTATCAGTTGGGAATCATATGGTCCCAGCACCCAGAGTGCTCACTTTGGCTATTCTTCTCCTTCCTGCTGTACCCATCTCTGATGGCCAAGCAGGTGGTGGCTGACAGAGCAGGGAAGGGTGTCTTGTTCACTGAGATGCCTGCAATATTCACCACAGCTGGCACAGCTTTTTCACTTACCTTTTGTGACCTGGCTTCTACTGCATTTCCTTCTGACATCAATCTCTCTCACTTTAACTGGTTCCTGGTAAGATAATTGCCCTTTAAGGCCTTTGTCAAGCCCCTTTAAATTCTGTTGTGTCAATAATCTGCTTTAACTCAGTTAAATATTTACTCATTCTTGTGGATGTTACACTCTTAGTCAGAATGAGCTATTCTGTTCTTTTGGGTCACTGGGAAGCAGAGGATTTGTAAACAGGACTCAGCACGGCAAGCAGTGACATCCTGGAAGAGGGGAGATTTAGATGAGATATTAGAAAGAAATTCTTTTCTGTGAGGGTGGTGAGACACTGGCACAGGTTGCCCAGGGAAGTTGTGGAAGCCCCATCCCTGGAAATATTCAAGGCCAGGTTGGATGGGGCTTGGAGCAACCTGGTCTAGTGGGAGGTGTCCCTGCCCATGGCAGGGGGCTTGAAACTGGATGATCCCTTCCAACTCAACCCATTCTATGATTCTGTGACCCTTGAAGTTCAGAATATTGTGTTAGCAATGCACCAGTTATTAAAAAGTACTATTTTTATATTTAGGTTTTGACTGCTCTTGGAAGCTGCAGCAAAACTGTAGGAAAAGGAATATTATCTATTCCTTATTAGTTTTTTGTCCCACTGCAAAATTATTATTTTTATAAAAGTACTATAATATGTAAGATATTTTCGTGTGAAAAAGGTTTTAATTTTTTCATTTTGATCTTTTAAAGACATTCTATATGTAGAAAGTAGGGGATTTCTGTTTTGTTTAGCTTACCCCTAGATATGAATTGCTCCAACAGTAATCTAAGCATATGTGTGTGTTTTTGTTGGATACTCATGAAGTGTCAGGATACTTTCTGATACATCTGCCCACTACATTTTTATCAGTGTATTTTATTTCCATTTTATAATCACAGTTATGAGGAATTCACAGACCGGAAAATCTTGGATAATTTTTTGTTTCTTCACTTAACATTTAATAAAGCCTTTGCATTTTGTTAAATTTCAACCCCGTATTAAAATGTATTATTCCACCGTGTTCCAAGGATCAGTGTCACAAAGATTTAGCAGTTTTTCTCTTCAGGGCTTCCCAGCATAATCTCACTTTCTTATTAGAAACAAATCTGATGTGCTATTTTCTTTCCAGCAAGCTTTGTCTTTAAAGGCCTGCAGCCTTGTTACTTATCTCATTACTTTTTTTTTTTCTTCTCCTCATTGTACTAATCTCTTCCCTCCATCCAAGTTGGCTCCCTGTCTCAGCCTAGGGTTCTTTCTGGCAACATCAACCAATTGAGTCCTTATGCTTAACAGTAGAGTTCCAGGCAGCTTGCCAACAATATCCAAACTAATGTTTCTCCGTGTCATGGGGCCCAGTACAGAGGAAACGTGGAACCACAGGTGGGCATTTGGTAGCAAGTCTGAACCATAATTTTGACATCTTCTACATTGCTCTCAAATACATTTATATCTTAATGGAACAATTCCATCATTGAAACTCACTGCTTTGGTGTTCAAGCAGATGATTCTGATGGTGCTGTTAGGGAGGTGCTGCAGCTGGAGGTGGGATGATGGCAGAATCTGTTTATGTCCATTGTCATCACAAACTGGAAACTGACCCAGTCTCTATGAATCTAGAGATATTCCCTTTCCAGAAAAAGCTAGCATACCACTGCTCATTTTCTCATTTCTCTTTACTAGTTGGTGGACTATGAGCTCTGTTTGTTTGGATTGGCTTTGTTCTTTGTTTGGGTTTTTTTAAATTCTATTAGACCACATTGGACCTAGTCATTAGGCCTGATGTGTTCTCTGGCTGCCAAGCTCTCCCCAGTTGCAAAGATAGTTCTAGGGGAATTGTTCCTGTGCTAATGATGCTGCCTTTTGATTCTAGACAAAATTTGCTTTTGTTCTGTGTCTCTCTCAGTTTTTCTGTATGCAAACCCAGGTACACGTACAGGCAGGTTGGATCTGGACTAAGTGAATGAGTACCAGGCACTCACTGAAGTTGATAAACTGGTCAGTCCTCGAGCACAGAGGGAGTAGGAAACAGAAATCCACCAAGGATAGTCTGCTTTCCTTTTCACTTCTTGCTTTTACCAAGTTTCAAGGCATCAACAAATTGATTTGCACAAAAGTATGAAAACAATATCTATATTAACAAAATTAAACTAGTCACTGTTGCTATAAGGCACCTGAAAATCCAAGAAAATAAGTAATTCTTACCAGCCTTCTGCCTGTTCCTGCTGCACCTGAATTTGAGAATGGATTGTTGAATAAACGGAGACTAATCTTTCTCTCTCTCTCTCTCTCTCTCTCTCTCTCTCTCTCTCTCTGCAAAGTTTTTATGATTGCAATTTGCACTCTTTAACATATTTATCCACCAAATACTTTTACGGTGTAGACAAGTGCTGTTATCTCAGTCTAACACATTGAAAAGTGATTTGTGCAAGGTCACATGGGCAGATAATGGCTGAACAGAGCTGAAAAAGCTGTCCAAGCCACAAGCTAGAGGTGTAAGTATTGGACAGCTTTTCTTAAATGAAAGAATTCAACTGAAAGAATTCAAATTCAAGCTCAGTTCAATCTTTCCTTTGAACTGAGCAAGAGTGCATTCAGTACAGAACTAAACATTTTTTCCATAAAGCTTTTTTATCTCTATTTGGGAGTCATTAGTGCATCAGTAGGTGGCCATTGCATACATAGCCTGAGCAATGGTTTGTGCTTGGTTTACTTGTGTAAAGCTCATGAAGTATCTGGTTTTAGGTATAAACTGGAATATGCAGATACTTACTTTCTTGTTTGGCATAGGTTTCAATTCTCTTAAGTTTGTATCATATATTTCAGATGCATTTATGGTGGAATTATTTTAATTTAGGTAATATTTTTTCGTTATTTTGGATGCTTTAAGTGTTGAATTTGTACAAATAACTTTCTTTGGAAGTATGTTTAATCTTTAGAGTGTTGCTACAGATTGTGTGGTGGAGGTTATGGTAAGTCTGTTTTGCAAAATAAAGGTAACTAAATTTACCTCTAATTTTAAGTGTAAATTTAATGTTACTGCAGTGTCATTTGTAACACCATTTAAGAACTGCTTGTTTCAGAAGACATTGTCATGTAAAAATAATTGTGAAATGGCTGAGTATATCGGTTTAATTTCATCAGGAGTCTGAAAAAGTTTTAAAAGTTTTAAAGACCTATTTTTTGTCAGCTGTGAGAGTTACATGAAAAATAAAACTCTCCAAGTGCTGCCTAGATTGCCTTTTTAGAAACCCTTCTTGGGTTCAGCTGACAAATTATGATAGATGAAATACGGTATGTCACCTGGCAACTTTCTTCCCTTCCCTAGGCAGCTAGTGGTTACCCTTACAAAAAACAGCATTTGGCATTGGCTGCCATCCAGTCGTGCTTGAAATACTAGGAAATAGAAAATAACTGCCATGGTGCAGTTGAATTATTCTGATGGCTTGCTTTGAATTTGCTGAAGAAAGAGATGAGTCAGAGATTGCTTTGAGGCTGCAGATTTCAAAAAACACTACCATGAACTCAAGTAAAGATGACTTGACAATGCAGAGGGTCTGTTTTCCTTGCACGGTAGAGCTGGAGTTCTGTGCCCCAGGGATGCTTTCAGAATCCATTTCAGGTGGCATCTGAAACACCACAAGCAATCACTTAAATACACAAAGGTGTTTTTTGTTTTGTATAAACAAAGCAGTATGTATTAACACTGAAGACTCTTACTTCCTGGCCTCATTGTTAAAATAACTGCAAATTACTAGGTCAGAAAAGATTTGACCCAAGGGTATGCTGTCAATGAGAAGACTGAATCTTACCTGGTTTTGGAATTTGGTGCTAAGCTTCTTGGTGCGTTCCATGAGTTGAGCTACGATGAGCATTGTTCCTTCCAGATCGATTGCTTTGATATAGAAGCCCCCATGCATCAAGACAGTAAAGTTCCTAATGAATAAAAGCTAGTTTCTCTGCAAACCTGGGCATTTGAAAAAGTTGTTGCTGGTAGTCTTGTAAAAATAATTCGGATGCCTACCACAAGTAGCCTCTGACATTGTAGAGCCCTAGTTACACCAGGTGTCTGCTTAGGAGATTAAACTCATTGGTGACAAAGCATTCCAGAACTGTCAGCATATTTCTTTCTTGCTTTTGTTCCTCTCACAATCGTGTGCATTTGAGATACTTGCATTAGTTTTCTTTAAAATTTACTCACTTTTTCCATCCTATTTTGTTTGGTCAAGGTGAAGATCAAGTTTCAAATGTATTACTGTAATAACACTTTCTGATGGATAGGATATTGATAATATGAAATATAAGTTGTGTAATCAATATTGGGTTTTTAGAAAAGCAATACTAGATTAAGATCTTTAAAAAGTAAAATAAACTATATTTAAATGATTTAATTTTTTTTAATCCCTACAATGGATTTAAAATAGAAGACATGAGAAACCTAGTTCTATCGTTCAGCTGAAATTAACTGAGCAAAAATAATGGAAATTTATTTTAGTTAAGATTTGCAAATCTAAATGCATTTTCTATCTACAGCTTCAATTGTAGGACTTGTTATACCTATGAGCTATGCAGTGATTGTAGACATCCTGCTATTTAAAAGTTTTTTGGTGTTTTGTTAGAATACAAATTCAGGCCATCAGTAGCTTACATGGGGTAGTTGCCCCAGTACTTGCCCTAGTTAAGCCTTTCTGTGCTGCAAAGCATGTGAGAAAACCAGGTGAGTGGGCGTTGTCCTTTGGGTGCTTCTTTAGATTTTGACTACAAATGCCATTTGTATCATTCCTTAGAAGTAAAACATATAAACCACTTTCTGACCTGCTACAAACCAGTGTTTCTGTGGCTGGAAAATCTGTGTGATGGGGAAGCATTTTTGATACTATAATGTCAGTTACTAATTAGCTCAGATTTTTGTTTGTGTTTTTTTTTCCCCTTTCTAATTAGCATATCACATGTAGTACAGCAGCTAAGGATGTGATGTTACAATTGAATCACATTGAATCTGTTTAGTGTATTCGTGTGAAATTTAGTTTCACAGAAACAGAGGTGAGCATATATGTCCCATGTGTTCACACACACATGCAGCTGCTCATGCCCTCCCTGGGTGGTGTTTTCCATACAGTAGTTTTCCACATGTGCTTAGCCCATAGAGCACTGAAGTTAACAGGAGCTTGGGGGATTGTGCCAGTCTGACAACTGTCAAATGACACCATTGAAAACAATTTGGTTAAGATTGTTGCAGACCTATTTAAATTTAATACCAGACTTTAGACAAATGCTTTCATAACAGGAAAAAAATGGATACATGATGGCTTAAATCTTCTTTCTATAAAATTATATGTTTCTCAGAGGATAGTTGTAATTGAATTATAGAATGCCTTGAGAGTATCGTTGCCAGTGGTTAGAGAAATATGAAAGGAAGCACGGAGACTTTCACAAACGTTAATGTGGAAGAGACACCCTATAATTCAGCTATATGAAGCCCCCAGCATTCATATAATTATACTATAAATGCAATTTGGGAGGAATGAAAAGCAGCATTTATTTAAAACATTAAGACAAATTACTTCATTGTATGAAAGATGCTTTTTTCTGTCTGTCATTCAATGAAGTCTTTCTGCCCATCTAATGTGCTTCTCTCCATCTTTGTCATGATGCACTTGGCTGGTGGTATAAACCCTCTAATGTGTGGGAGCTGTAGTAGCATCCAAACACCAAAGGGATGATGGTGCTAAGAGAACTGAGTCTTTACTTCTGCCATAGGCAACACAGTTGGAGTTTCCTGTTTGTCTTTGTAAGGTTTGGTATGGCTAGCTGAAGAGACAGCTGGGATGTTGGTACTAATTCTCCTCTTGCATAAAACCAAACAAAACAAAAAGTGAATTACTATAGAGACAAGGAGAAGTGTTTGTGAATATTGTGTTGAAATTATCTCAATTGCCTGTTTAGAGTTTTAGCTTTTTCTTAAAAAGGAGTCAGTGAAATTTTAATTAAATAAATTAATATTATTTACAAACCAAGAAATGTTTTTCGCAACTGGATATTGAGGTGATGGTTAAATTAAAATCAAGATGTCAGTAAGTAAATAAGTGGACAGTATTTACCTTTTATATAGGGGCAGTGTTTACTCTGAAGATCTGGAGATAGTTTAGAATATTTGTGTAGTTCTTAGCACAGTTTGAACATTCTTGAGATATGTTAGGTGTGAACTTCCTGAGACTGAATGACTTAATGAGCTTTGTGTTGCATTGTACCTGCCTTTTCTAAGACCTACATCTGGGGTTTCTTTAATAGGCACCTGTATGAAACTTAGAACCCCAGCATCCAGAAGCAGTAAATAGTGGATGAAGCCATGCATCCGCGTTGGAAAAATGGGAAAAATATTTTCCTTTTTCATTGGTGGAACTATAGAAGGGCTTTTCAAAGCTTGCATAGGAGGATTGTGCTGTTGCCAAGAACAGAGGACCTGAATCCCCTGTCCTTTGCCTGATTGTAAAAAAACTTCTTTCTGTGGCCTTGTGCAGTAACAGAATTGTGATGTTGTTTCTGGAAGAGATCAGCCTGTGCATTTTCAGTGGAAGGGTTCTTGCTTGGTTTTCAGTTTAATGCAGCATCAGGGAGGTTGATATTCTGTAATGCATACAGTATTATGGCTTTAGCAAAAGGAGATTGCAGAGATAAAAATGTGGACCTAATTTCCAATCTGATAGCATTGCAACCACTACTACAGCTGTAAGAAAGCAGATGAGCTAGAGATTTGATTTAGTAGCCACAGTAGCTAACCTGGGCAGAAGGGAAATAATCAGAAAAACCAGACAGGCGTCTGGTAAGCGTGTTGCAGGAAATGATACCCGTGCAGCTCCAGGAGCTGGGGCACCTCTGTGGTTTTCCTAATGGAAAGCTTTTGAGGTTTCTGCAACAGATTTGAATGTATGTATTAGCCTGAATGCATTATTGGTTTTGCCATATAGAGGCTTCATAATTACATGTTATGTATAACAAAAGTGCTGCAATCTTTTGAATATTTTTTTTTTGAGACAGGAAGAAGGAAAGATTTGCAAGAGAACCAAATACTATGTGACTTTTGGTAACGTACTGACTTCTGTGATTTTAATCTGTTTTCTCTCTGAAAAAATATGGTTAAAGGCTATTTGGTACTACATTGGTTTTCTGATCAGTTTTCTGGTAGAGGCAGGGATTGGTGACATTTTAGGGAGAAGCCTAAAATGCATGCTGGCCATGTGTACCATCGTAGCAATTTCAAGTTGATGGTACAAATCAAGAGAATGAAGAAGTGTGGAAATTTAAATTGTCTTCCAGACCCTCATGTTCTTTTTCAGATAAAAATCTGTATAGAATAGAGCTGGAAGTGTATGTAGTGGACAAAAGGAGCACATCCTCATGATATATGCATAGACTTCACTATTAAATAACTACTCCATATGTGTTTGTGCAGTTTGTACAGGCAATGAAAGGAAAGTGTATCAGAAAGATTTTCAGCATATGAACCTCTGTGTGAGCTTACAAAAGCAGTACTCCCAGTGATGGAAACAGCCCAAAGGGTAGTGATGGGGCCATGGTATAGTATGTATAAGCTGCTGTAGCTGTTAACATGTTGCCATTCTGCCTTATATCCAAATGTGAGTGGGTAATGCCACACAGGGAGAATGAAAGAGAAGAGTAAATGGAGGGCTAGAGCCTACTTAGCCATCATGGTTAAGAAATTGGGGGCTGCTGGGTAGCAGAGGCCTGACTTGATGCTCTGAAGTGAGTGGTGAGCTGTACTGAAAAGCCAGGGGTGAGGCTGGAGCAAAGGGCTGAGCAGAGACCCTGCCTCTGAAAGACAGCAAAATAGCTAATTGAAACTATTCTGCACTAATCAGGATGTGAATCCTGGGAGTGAAGAGATAGAGGAAAAACTGAAAATCCCAGAGCAAAATCCACTTCTAGATGAAGCAATGTGGAATACATGGTGCTTTAAAGAGATTGTTTCTCAGTGAATAAAGGGTTGGGGTTTTTTTGGGTTGTTGTTTTTGTTGTTGTTTTTTCTATGGTATCTCTGAAGTTTTCATCTGTTGATATATAGTGTTATTTCCAGAGTCTTTCAGATCACGAAAAAGTGGTTTTGCTTTTTTGTTCTGTTTGCTTTTTCCACCTGAATCCTCTGTAGGACACAGATGATGTATGACTGAAGACTTCTAGAGAACTTCTTGACATTATTTTAAAATAATGATAAATGGCTTTAGGCTGAAACTTTTTTTTTTTCTGCAAACTTGGCAGTGACTGCAAAATGCACTACAATTCTTTAGGTTTTGCTGGTTTAGGTTTCCCTCTTCTAAAATACTGATTGTTCTCCTATCTGTCCATAAACTGCTGAGATGCAGACCTAGATGCCACCTACCAAGCTATCTCTCCAGAATTCTGTACCACTTACAAACTAGAATTCTTGACATTTTAGTGTGGGTCAAAGCCTTGTAACATTGAGATGCTACCTTTGACATATGTTTTACGCAAGACCCTCTCTGTAACTCCAGTATAGACCATGAACCTTGCATTCTTTCCCCAGAATTGCATCTAGGCCATTGATTTCTGTCTGGCTTGTATCTTAAATACATTACTTTTTTGTGCTTTAGTCTTATAAATGCTGCAGATGCTTGAACTGTGCACCTGTACCTGGCATATGTTGTTACTTACTGGTGTGGTATAGGGGAAGATTCCAGGGTTTTGTTACTCTAAAAAATACTTCTGGCCTTGAGAGGTTAAGAAAGATTTGATGTTGAGCTAAACACGGCTTCTGAACTTTGCCATTGATCTTACTTCTGTGCTTTTGATAGTTGAGTATTGTAATTTCTCATCCTTTTTTAACAGAAAATTGTTTTTGCTGGATTTTTGAATGTATAGGTTGTTCGTCAAACTTTCTAATTACACGGCTTTAGAGGAGAAACCTTTTTTTGCCTGCATCTTACTGTAAATTCTATTCTCTACAATAAACCTCATGACTTGAAAATCAGTACAGTGTTTTCTGTTTTGGGCTAATATGTTTGATATGACTTTGCAAAATACACTTAAGTATATTCTCATTTGAACCTCAGAACCGAGCTATTTCTGTTGGTTTTTAGTAAAACCGTGTTTTACGAAAGAAGTCACATGCTGTGGGATATTAAAATGCCTTCCAGTTTAGGGGGAAAAAACCCAACTTTGTTATTTTGTGGTTCTTTGAGGTTTTATTTCTAAGCATGTTCGATCTGTAAATAATTAATATAAAAATGAAAATATTAATACATTACTGTCTTAAGGATACTTCAATCAATTTCTGAAGTCAAATGAGTACTATTGATAGTAAGCTGTTTTCTTTAATCAAGGTAGATACTAGTCTTCTGGAGCTAAAATGTGATCAGCATTTTATCAGAAGCAGTGAAAATACCATCTTCAGGTTTAAGTTAACATTTCTGTGAGTTCCTTTTGGTTGCTTTGGTGAGTAAAATCATTTTGCTTCCCTTCAAATCACTTTAACTGTTCGGCGAGGTATCTATCTCCATGGCTTGTGGATCCTTACTTTATGTTTAAATGGTTCCTCTCACTGGGAATGCCAACAGTTAGGAAAGCCTGTCTTTCATATTTGTACATATGATACTTGAAGTTATTATTTAAGCAGTTAAGGTGTTTGTATGTGAAGACTGCTGTTAATGCTCTTGAGCTAATAAAGCAAATGTTGACAGGAAAGGCAACACCACTGGATTTGACACAGCAGTGACTCACTGAAGAAAGAATTTTAAGGCAAACTCATTATTTTCTGATTAGTCCATCAGTAAATGCACATATACTCTGAGGTGGATAGAAAACCAGTGACAATTTGAAGTTGTGTTACAGGTATATCTGGTCTAGGAGGAAATATATATATTCACACAGAAAGAACTAATGTTTTCCAGCAGGCTTGGTTTTGGTTTTTTACTGTTTTCCAGGGTGCCTTTACTTTTCTGATGTAGTGAGTTTTCAGAAATAAGAGAATTTAGAGATCCTTTTATTTCTGCTATTCTTGAATGTTTGTGTTTGTTCTGTGTAATCCCAGTGAACCTGTCCTCAGTAATCAAGTATGCACATTGCAAATCTATTTTTGAATCTGCATGTTTGGGCCAAATTTAGATGTTGTTTACTCTACTGGAAAAGCTGTTTCAAAGAAGAGGTAATTGTAATCCTAACAATCCTAAGAAAACCTTTTTATATACTAGATTGGGAAACTGTGGCGAGTTCGGATATACATCAAAGAACTTGGAAAGAGTGAAGTGCTGATTTAAATTACTCTTATAAGGAAAAAGCCCTGAATTCTTTTGTAAATGTAGTTCACCAGAAATTATTTCTTACTCTGAAATCACAGAAGACTCCAGCCTCGTCCTGCTCAGGGTTTCTATGGTAAAATGTTACTGCAGTTGACATAATGATGAAGGGAGCTATTCTGGCCTGTTTTGAAGATGCAGATTTTGAACTCTCAGTAGCAATTAATACAGATCAGCAGCAGCCACAGGCTCTTAAAGGATCAGTGAGAGGGAAATGACTTAGAGTTTCCCTTGTGGTAATATACACAGAATAAAAAAAAAAAAAAAAGAATTAATCTTAATGAGGGTTTACATTTGTAATAGATCAGAGAAGCTTCATGAAAAGAACTAACAGCAGAACAGGAAATATTTATCATTGTTGCTGAAAAGTTTACTGGCATTTTGCTCATTGAAAACAGAACAACCTGTGGAGGAGATTGTGAACAGGGATGTGACTAATACAGCTAATGTATGACCTAAAACCACAGATGATCTGAATGACTTATCGGTCTAAGAGCATAGTGTTATGCTCCCTTAACTGAGGGAGAAAGGATTGGGGGTTAAAGCAGTTCATACATAATTCATTGTAGAAAAATGAATTTGACAAAGCATTCAGTGTTTGTTTATAACGTGGCACACGCGATAACAGACTTCTAAGCTGAAGCTGAGCCTTTCAACTTTTTTTTGCTCAAATACTCAAGAGATACTTCATTTATTTGGTTCTTTGTAGATGTTCTAAATGATAATAAGTATGTGATACACATTATAGATCTTGGTTTGCAAAAGAGACTGTTGTGAACTGTGAAACTCTGATCTCGATGGGAAATTGCTGTAGTCTGTTAGAGGTATGTTCTAGACTTCCATTTCCCTTTTTATTTGCTTTTTTTTGGGTCTCATGTCTAGTTCATGGCTCCATGGAAAATTGAACCAGCTTGTTATGATTAACAGTGAACAGTCCAACAGATCAGTAATCCAGAATCCTCACTTGATAGCAGCAGATAAGACATCCACATAGGATTCAAAACCTGAAAGATATTTATTTTAATATTAATTTTCAATGCCCGTTTCTGAATCTGTATTACTTTTACTATCAATGGTGTAAGTATGGTATTCCAGGAGAAAGCTTAACATTGATTGGATGCCATATCACTCAGAATATTTAGTGATTCCTTTTGTACTTCTTTTCTTAATGCACCTAAATATTTTTTTATTTGGTGTTATTTTCCGTTGTCAGGATATGAGAGCAGCAACATTTATTAAATTGTCAGTGTAATAGTAAGGTCTTTTTCTTGAGTAAATGTATTTTATTTAAAGCCCAGTTGTGTGTATGAATGTGTTGTCTGGCATTCTTCAATGATGAAATTAATCTCAATCTACTAATAGCTTCCCTGTCCTCCAAATTTAATATGTAACACATCCATAAAAGTATTTCTGTTCCCAGAAACATCTGTTCTTGTAAGCATACACCAGAAAATATATCCATACGTCCCTTTTAATAATAAAATTTTTGGTTGTGGGGTTTTTCTGAAATACCTGGAGCTAACAAATACTTTGAGAAATACCCAAACAGAAAATGTAAGGTGAAGATGTATTCTAATGTCAGCAACAGAGATGTGAATCTAAAATGGTTTCAGTGTGTCCACTGAAAACAGAGTGGATCCATTTCTGGGCTTATGTTTAGCAACCACAGTAACTCAGTTGAAAGAGATGATACAAACATAGAAAGTGAAAATGAAAGCATTGTAATGAAAAAACTTAGAAAACTTTTAATATGGATGGAAGCTAATTATGTGGATTAAATGGACCCCATTTTTTTCATACTTTTTCTTTCAGAAAAAAAAGGAACTTCCTTTAGTTTCTGTTGTAGCCTTCATGCATTAAAACCTGAAAGAGCTTAAATTAAGAACAACAAATTAAGCATTTTTTTCCTTCCTTTGAAATACCCGATGTAGTGTTTTAAATACAGGTAAAAAGACTGAAGTGTTTTGTTTTTTTTCTTTTGGCGAAATAAGCCGACTTAGCAGCTAGAGATAGGAGATGAAATGCCTTAATGATTGGTTAATAAACATTTTTTTAAAAAAATATAAATGTATTTTCAAGTATTCAGTTACATTATATTCTAAACTGGGGGAGGAAGATTGTCTGCCTTTTGCCGTCTTCATAGTCCAAAGAACAAAGGTCAAGATCATGAGCTTAGAAAAGGAATTACTTCTTCATATGCAGCAAGTTGAGAGGTAAAATTGAATTCTTTTATGCCTATTTCAGTGTGTGCTGGCTTTTCTTGTAGTAGTGGTCTTCCTGGAAGATTTATACCAAATACAGTATATGGCTAGGTGATGAGACTAATAAAACTAGAAAATCGTTCCTAAGTAGTTCCCTCTGGGAATGAGAAGCCATGAGGAATGCAGAAACTGTGAACTGTATTGGTCAAGCACCGATGCCTGTAGTTGACATTTGCCATCAATTACAGGACTGATGTTTGCATATTCTTCGGTGTTTCATCTTCACATAAGTCTGGGTTCAGATTCAGTCTCTAGTTCTGATTTCAGCTAAATGTTACAAATTGTGGGGTTTGGGATGTATTTGTGCTTGCAAGAGATAAATACAACCTTGGCTTCAATGCCATGTCTGTTGCTGCTGCTTGAGTCTATATTTTTGTGAATACAAATGGAGAGACTGTGTCTTTGTCAGTCCTCTGAGGAGAGGTTTGCACTGCTGAGATTGCTTTTTGCAACCTTACTTTCTGTATGTGCCTTCAGAAAAAAACTTAAATGACTTCAGTACAGCTCTTTGGATCCTTGCCATCTCTCTGATCCACACTACTAAACGCTGTAGGGAAGTCTAGGAGTATGGGAACAGATGTCTGCTTAGCATTCATCACTGGAGAGAGATTTGTGCATCAATGTTGTGGAGGCTGATTTCTTCATGCCTTGAGCAGAATCTTGACCTTGCTGGGGTTTAGCAGAGTAGTTGGTCGTCAGGCTTTGGCCAGCGCTTCTGCTTTCAGAAGAGCAGACTGCTGTCAGATACTAGTTAGAAACATCCAGAATACATTGATACTGTCTGCAGTATTGGTTGTACTAAGGTATGTCTGAAAAACAATGAAGAGAAGGTTTGCCACTTGAGCGTGATCATGTTCAGATGATTTTGTGTTGTGTTTTTTTTAATGAGATGATCCATGCTATTGAGAAGCTTTTTCAGAGGTTTTGTAATCAGTGGAGCTCAGTTGTAGTCCTCTGCTGTACAGGCTTGAGTTGGGAGGGGATTGAGGTACTGTGGCTCTGCCATCCTCTCCATGGTGAAGACTCGGGAGCAGCCATTCATCCAAGCCCTGTAAACCCAAGCCAGATTGCCACTCTGGCACCTGAAAATTTCTTCATCTCAGTATCTGTGCTTCAGATGACCTTTGTGATTAAATTACTGTGAAGAAAAACTGGAGTGTCTTTCACATCTGCATTGTCTTTCAGCTGTTAATCAAAATAACTGGATAGAAAGATGGCTTGAATGTTAATTTCTACTTCTGCTTGTCTAATCAATCCCGGTTGTTACGTAGGACCAGAGCTCGGAGGGTGAGGGGAGTGAACAGAGGAGAATCCTGAAATTTCAGGTGGGGATTTCATTGTGTGCCATCTTGTAGCTCTTTTGCTATATGGTAGCACATAGCAGTCACATTTGCACTCCGGTGGTACCTGTAAGTCAGCCGTGCCTCTGGGATCTTTCACTGTGAAAGGTGCTGGAGAAATGTAAGGCAATGATATTATCTTTATTATCAATTAAACTTTTAGTGCTGTGACAATCTGGCATGCAAGGTGCATCAGATGAACTCTAGCTGTGATTATTTCTAAACACTATCTAAAAGCAGATCTTGCTGTACTAGTCAAATTGAAAAGGAACGAGGGAAACTCAGTTATGTCAGGATAAAATCACTTCAGCATATTAAAATCTGAACAGCAATATTGTCATTTTCTCTTATTTCTTTTTTCCCACCCCTTAAGAGATTTGTCTCTGTGTGCAAAATCTGAGCTGGCACTTCCTTTATCTCCAGGGAGTTACTACAGCAGGATTGTTGATGGCGATTTTATAAGAAATTAAGCTGGAGTTAGCACTGGAAATACTGTGTGCTGTTGCAAGAACTTGAGACTTCATTTTGTTACATGAATTTTGTCCCCTCCCCCCTCAAGGGTGTGTTATTTTAGGATGATTATACTTCACACTTCTATTTCTCTTCAAGATTTTATAATTCATGGTTTGTTTCTAGAGCTGTTCTCTGTGCTTGCCTTTGCACATAGGAATGTGAGTGTTACGTGCATATTTTTAGGGCTTCTGTGTATTTTACATCATACTCTTTGTTAGAGGTATTCAGAAAACACACTTTATGGTTTGTACAGGATTAATAGATTTAACATCAACTAAGTTAACTTACTGGGTAAGTTATCCTTCCTCCTTACTTCTAACTGGAGGGAGGTGTTTTTACACATCGTTAAGTACTGCTGCCTTTCTGTTTCGAGGTGACTGCACATCAGTGAAGGATGAAGTGAATCAGCAAACCATGCAGCATTTCTGAGGTGTCCGATAATGCTTTTGGAGGAAAAAAGATTTTATATTTTTCAGTGTAGCAGTGGAGTCAAGATACATTTACTAGAATTATTTTGCCAGTGGTTCCCTTTGGGAGAGTTTCTCTTTCTTCTACACGTCATAACGTGGTATATTTGAAGAATGTTTTCAATTTTTCTCCTTATAAAAATAAAGTCAGGTTAAGAATAACTGTGCAAATTAAGATTGTGCCATTAAAGGATATTTTCTAAGCCAAATTCAGTTGGGGAGTTATATGTTTCTGAGCTATATAACAAGTTTTCTGTCTGTAAAGATAACAGCAGACTTCCTGTACAACTGTTTTGCCCATCTTCTCCCCACCCCAAAATGTTTGTTAGCAACCTGCAGAAATGGAGACTTAGCAGATCTGATTTGTTTCTGGTTCACTGAAAAAAAAGTAGATCAATTTATTGAGCCTTTTTATTGAGTGTAAATTACTGCCATCTTTTTTTGCTAGAACAACTGTCATGAGCATAGTAAGGTGGATAGCCAATAATGAGCTGTCTAGTGATACAGTATTTTATACATTCTCAGGTAAATGAAGGAGAAAAGCAACAGCTAGCATTTGAGACATTATGTACATTTATAGTGCTCTTAGAAAACTTTGGATTCTGTCATAGACTAATGACTAGATTACAGTCACCTCCTGTATGTGGTTCTTCTGTGAAGGTTTTGTGTGTAGGAGTGTTTTTATTTCATCTGGGACACTCACTTCTGAATTACGTGTAGTTCTTTGTGAATTTCTGCATGAGCACTAGCAATTTTTTTATAACTGGATAATGCATAATTCTCACTTTGCAGGCAAGAAATAAGATAAAGAGGATGGGGCAAATAATTCTAAGCATATGGTGAATTTGCTAGGCCTTCATGAATGCTAAACCTGTTAGGGTTACATTAATAAGTAGTTGCTACCTATTTTCTATAAATTACCACTAATAGCTCTCTGGTAAGTTCTAAGTAGATAGGTTAATCTGCCTATACTGTGAGGGTGAGACACATGAGTAGAACACAAATATGTCTATGTAAGGAATATGCAGATGAATCTTTTATTCTACTTACATATTTCTTGCACAGTGTTTTGCCTTGGAAGCAGTAAATAAGCAAAAAAATGGCCAGCCTAAAACGATATAAATCTGAATGGATTCCACAAGGTATAGGAGGAATTTTGCAGTCACTTTGACTGCAAAAAATCCTCTGGTTTCCCTGTGACAAATGTATTTTACCACAGCTTACTGCAGTATCAAGACTGTGTTTGCCTTCACAAAGTTGTGTGAATTGCAGTCCTGGAGCCACCATTTTTCATCATCTGCAAACATGAAGATAACTTCAGTAAGTGCAGCAGCCTGATTTACCGTTACTGAAATGCTGCCATCTCAGGGTGTGCATTGTGTATATCCATGCCTTAAAAACAAGTGAATAAACAGAAAGGAGAAAGAAGGAGGAAAGACTCGAACCTGGAATTATTTTTTAAAGTAAACCAAATATTTCCAACCAAGTGGAAATGTTGTTGTGCAGCTCATGGATGGTTACTGCCCCTCTGCTTTAAATCTGACCAACAGTATTGCTGCTGCATATACATACGTGTGTTTTGAATTTTAGTTGTTTAACCTGGAGATGGTTATATTATGCTGTCAGTTAAGACATGTCTTTAGTTTGTTTACTACATTCTCTTAGAATATCAGTGCTATTCCCATATCAGTTTTGAGGCAGTGCAAATGTAGTGTTCAACGTCAGAAAAACTGGGCTGTGTGTCTACGTATGTGTGTGCATTGAGATATATCAGCATTTATGTATGTAAATTTATGAAAGAGTTTGTACAGTTTTACATGGTAGTCCTGATGGATTTTAACTATCCTCGTAACACTTGAAGTAGTTCAATTTATGGTATCACTTTTAATGTTATCCAAGTAATCTGTAAATCTCTTTCTTTTATATGCCTATTTTAACATATCCGAACCCTTGCCAGCATGGGACATTGCTGTTAAACTGAAAATTAATGGAGTATCCAAAGAGCAGTAATAGCAGAAGCCTGCTTCTCTGGTCAGCTGTAACCATGGAATCTGAAACATTGTCCAACATAACCTCTTTGATGCATTTTCTTTTTATTTCCCCCAGAAAGAGCTTTTATCAAAATTTCTACAGCTTTCCTGTTGCACTGACACCCAAATTCATTTCTTATCAGTTGAGAATACACAGTTGGATTTTTCTTTAGTTAAAAAAAAAAAAAAGCCCTTGCTGAAAAGGGAGATGATTGTAGTTCAGGAAATAACAAAAGACTCTGTGTGTGTTGAACTGCTATCTCATTGTATAATCCTGTCTCTTTGAAGGTTTAGCTTTTCTCTATAGACCAACAGCATATATAGAAATGTTGGTTTAGTAGCACTAGACTTTCTAGTGCTATTCTTGTTTGGTGTAATAGAAGTTTAAAAAAACATATTTGGAAAGCGAATTCATTAGTCCATTGTGCTTTGTGATGGGGAGCTGTTGTGAAAGTATTTAGGTTTAACAGAGCTCTGGGTTTACTGACTGTGGCTAATACAATGTAATCTGCAAGGTGGCATCTGCCTCTTGGCTAAAGCTCACAGTTGAGGTAGGAGCAACAGATTCTGTCTCTGATTGCCAGTGGCAATTTCTCTGACCTCAGTTTCATCCTGGCTGTACCTGGGGAGCTTCTTTTGTAAAGTAGCAATTTTACATCCCAGTGGGTACCTTTTTTGCCCTATACGTACCCGTTGCGGATGTGAGCCTCACCAAAAGACACGAAATAGATGACCATGTTTAAAGTGTTCTCTTCAGAAATTGGACTTTTTGTGCATCACACTGTAATTTAAAATTTGTGATGACAAATGAGTAAAGGTTCAACGCCTCTAAAATTCCATGAGTGCCCCAGCAACCAGGTGGGCTTCACAAGAGGCAAGAGCATCTCCTCAGTCTTCCTGAAAAATCTTTTGGTTCCCATGTAGCAGCCATGGTATGTGTCATCCAGTTGACCATACACCAAATGCATGTATTTGCCTCCTGACCCAACTGGTACAGTTTGCAGTCTGCCAGGGAGAATTACTAAAATAATTTAAAATATCATGATGGTCCGATAAGAAGCATATGAACCAGCCATTTTTTACTTGTATGTAGTTGGAAAATGTTGTCAGATAACATTTAAAACAAAATTAAGCATGTGAACAAGCATGCCCTAGTGGTATAAAAATTGTCTGGGCATGTGCATATATGTAAACATGTATGCAAACACATGCTGAGTATGTTACACATAACAGTGTTGCCACCTATTGATAGAAATCTAAACTAATCTAAACAAAAATAGGCTCCGTTGGGGTTATAAAGTAATGGGTGCAGTTCAGAAACCAAGGGAGGATAAACATTATCAAAGAAATCTAAAGCTGCTGGTTCTTTTACATAACTTAGACTTACGATCCCATTGTCAGTGGCAGCTCTTTGATGAATGAAGCAGTGAGTGTGTCTGGTCTGCACAGTTCAAACTTATCTCTGTAATTTTCATAGGGATAAAATGAACAGTGGAATAACTACCTAAGTAAATTGAGGCAATATTTATAAGTGTGTGACTGCTCAAGCTGTACTTCAAAAGTGTGTTCAGAGTCAAATCGTTCTCTATTAATTGTACTGAGGAGGCGATACAGTTTTATTTGGAAAATAAATACTCATTAGCATTAAATCTGATACTTATGGTGAAAAATTAGTATTATTTGGAGAATAAAAAGCTTGTTATTTTAGATTTCTGTTTAAGAAGACTGGTTCTGAAGTAAAATGTTTTCATTTTTAGAAAACAAATGAAAATTAATCAGAAGTTGTCCATACATACTCATGAAAAATGAGTGGGAAAATGTGAATGCTGATATATAGTTGGGGAAAAAAAATTGACCAATGAAATACTTCTTGCATAGCTATTAATATACATATGCACATACACGGCTGCAATTCCATGTCATTCTCTTAAGCAATCAACATGTATTCTAATTTAAGACCCTTTTCAATATTTATTAGTGTTACCTCTTGGGTAAGTCCTCAGATTTTGGAGGCGTGCAGTAAAATTGAATGATCATGTTTCGTCTTCCCTGACAAACACAGACCTGAATATGGCTTTGCTGAAAATTAATCCAGCCTGCGACTGCTTGGGGAAGAGGGAGTGTCTTCCCTGAGTTTCTCACATGGGTTCACTTCCTTGGGGAATCCTTGAGACTACTTCTACAACTGTGCAGCTCTACAGTTCGTGTACCACACAGGTGGTTCATGCATCTGAGGCAAGTCTGATGCATCTGAGTAACCTTCAAGCTCCCTGGGCCTGCTCTTTGTGGGGCATAAGCACAAGATTTCTGCTTGGGGTTTTGCAGACAGATTAGTGGTTACACTTCTGCTACTGTCCATAAAGATCTCTGCTTGTCAGGGTATTGATCTTGGGAGAAAACACTGTCCCAAAACAGTTTTTGGTTAGTAGCATTTTAAACCTGTTCTTCTTTCAATAAAATGCTGCTTTTCCATGGAAATTCTTCTCTGACACTCCTAGGCAAATAATGACCATGATACATGTGTTATTAGCCCTGGCTTTTTTTCCTGTCCTCTTGGTCTTTGTGTTTAAGGATGGATCCTGTCCCCAAATGCGCAGGGAAAAACTCAGCCACACTCGAGGAGTCTTCCTTGTCCTGAGCTTGGCAGTGAGAGGATTGTACAGTTTATAAGAGCACCTCAGAAAGTGACAGTCATGTATTTTCCAATATCTAAATGCCAAAGTACATATTCTGAAGCCTTCAGAGATTGACTGCTTATATCCCAAACTGGCATGTTCTTAAAACGTGGTTTATTTTACTGTAAACTGAGCAGGGTTATGCATGAATAGTCTGATTAGCTTTTTTCAGGAATTTTTACAGGAATTCCTGTTGCTCCTTCAGGTTAAGCGTAAGCAAAAATTAACTTGTATTCTAGACAATGAGAGCTGAAATGTGAAACATCATCACGTGTTGCAAACAGCGTGTGTAGCAGTATGCAGCCATCTGAGCTGTAGATGTCACACTACCTGCAGTTTGATGGAGTCTAAATGAGAAGGCACCTAAAATAATTCAAGTGAAGCAACAGGAAGATCAGAGATGACGACCAAGAGGTGTAGAAAGCCAAACAGGAAAAATGAGGGCACTGTTGAAAAGAAAAGCATTTCTAGGTTTTTGGATAAAAAGACTTTTATTCATAAATTCAAAGAAGTGCAATTTTGTGTATGCTGTCCTGAGTCATGTTCTCTAGGTTATCCTACTTCAGTGGGAGAGTTGAACTAGGTGATCTCTAGAGGTGCCCTCCAACTCTAACAATTCTGTGATTCTGTGTAAATTGTAAAATAGATACATCAATTTGGACTGCTTAGGTGGCCTGAAAACTTTATTGCAATGGCAAATGTCATAGATTAGACTGGCATTGTATTTGTGGTAGGAAAGTGCCGTAGCTTAGCTGTGAGCTAAGTTGAATTCCACAGCAGTTTTCATTTCTGCTTGTAATTGTGAACAGTGTCTTATACAGATATCAGCATGTCAAACTCAGTCATGATAATTGTATGGCCTTATCTCTCTCACTTGTCAAGAGCTGATAGGAAACATCTGCATGGCATGTTCAATCTGTTAACTGTGTATTCATCCAAGCTTAACTGCCAAGTAAAATGTACCCAATAACATTAGACTGCGGGGATGACCTTTGCTAATAAGGCAATCTAAGTTACACCACACGTGGTGTACACGATGCTGCTTCTAATGAAGTGATATTTTGAAATAGCTCTGTACTATTTAGTCCCTTTACTATCACTATAGATAAAGGTGAAGTGGCATATTTTCTTGAAAGTAATTCAAGGACTAGGTAATCTGGGAAGATTTTATTTTTTTTTTTATGGGCACTAATGTTATTTTTAAATGCAGTCTTGCCTCTTGGTTTGTGGATGAAGTACTGAGGAAACCTTGACACTTGGATGCCCTAGAAGTAGTTATGACTTCTAAAGCATCTTCTGGGGGAGCTGATTTTGTTTATTAGGAATATCCAGTATTATAAGGTACCATTATCTGTAAAAATAAGCCACTAGAAATAATTTCTAGATTAAGAAATTATCATCTAATGTTGTGGAAAAATTTAGTATACATGGTAACATATGAGAGGTGACATTTCATGTATATTCTTTTTTAAAACAAAATTGTGTCATTATTAATCGTCAGACCTTTAGCAGAGCTGTGTTCAGCTCTCAGTGTAGTATTGGCTGTCTCACAGCTGGGGAAGCCCTCTGTGAAGGAGGAGGAAAGGTGGTGTGGTGTCTTCAGGATGAAAGGAGAGATGCAGAAGGGAGCATAAAATATTGGAGATATAGACTGCCTGTAGAAGAGGAGTGGTTCTGAAATTCTGGGGTTTAAATTAATTGCTAGTCCAAGAGGCTGCTGTAAGAAGAAGGAACTCTGATATATTCCTATTGACATATTTGCTTAACTGTCTTCTTAAAAATGGCAATAAATTTGAATACACTAAGGAATATGTTTGTTGTGAGAAGAAGGAATAACAGGGCAACAGTTGTAGCCCTTGATGGCTTGCTTAAAGACCTTGGTAAATCTTTTATTAGATTTAGCAAAGATATTTGTTTCCTTTACCAAAATGATAGGTTTAATGTCTTGCAAGGGAATATATGATAGAAATGCTTTGTATCATATTATCCACATGTGGATTAAGCTCGCTGAGCTGCTGGAAAACACTGTGGTAGTCAAGAGTTCACAACCTTAATCTGATTAGGCTGTTGCTGATTATTAACTTGGATTTATTTATTTATATATTTTAAATCTGGAAGACCTTCACTTCGTAGGAATCTGTGCATCTCTGCTGAGATCAACCTAATCCTTATGAAAGAACTCTGAATTACAAAATCTAAGCTGACTGTGGAGTTCACTGGTTAATGTGACTCACTCAGAAATAACCTTTCAATGGCTAGGAATATATAGCACTGGTTACCAAACTGAAAACCTGACAGTTGGGAGTACTGTTCTTCATTTCTTTAGTTATGTTTTTAGGAACAATATGGGCCTGAGAAAAAGGACCACATGATGCAGGCTGTGCAGTACCAATATCCCAATGCTAATGTCCCTGTCAACGGGAGGAGCAGCAATAGATTTCTACATATTTTGGTGTCAATACTGTGCCTTTTCTTAATTGATTTGTGTTTTCTGAGCAGGATACTTCTCATGGGCAGAATGCATCAGTTTTAAATTGATTCTTAAATGTTCCAGATAACTTTCCACAAATGTATTGATTATTGCAGTTTAAAGATTAAATTTGTGATGCAAGAATTAGAATTGATTAGCTAAAAATATGAACTACTACTTTTAATTCAGTCACACAGGTCATTAACTGTATTGCTTTCTTATCCTGTCAAGGCAGGCAATGCATACATTTATGTTAAAAGGTTACTTTTTATTATGAAGACCAGTATCCCTAGGTCTATTTTCCATTTTAATGTGTTCATGAAACTATTATGTGTTAAGTTTGTGTTGTTTGTTTTGATGTAAAAGGGTGTTTGATTGTTATTAAACATTTATTGAGCTTTTTTTACAACCATTTGACTTGGAAAATTATGATCAGGCTAGCTGATGATTAGCAAGTTGAAATTTGGTAAACACATGGTACTTATTAATTTAAATCTTTAACTTTCAGTAAATATGATAATTTTTATTACATTCCAGATTTCAACCAAGGTATTTATGCTGTAAGAATTCAGTTTCTCATGTTTTCTTAAACTCATCAGGGAGATACATTTGTGCAGTGTTTTAGTCAACTGATTAATTTGGGATCTATGTGCACCAACATTTGGATGCTATCCAAAAAAGTAATGATTTCTTAACTCACTTTTTAACATTTTGGGCCACACACTTTCACTGAAATATTGCCTTATACTTTCCTTCTACTGAATGGAAAAAGGAGAATTTTAATTCCAAACTCACCTAATAAAGTTTGTTATCTGAATTGCTTTTGGACTGTAATAGAGCTTAAGATGGTTTAAAGCCAACTTATAGAAGTAGTTCAACCTCCAAACATCTGTGATTGTAAAATGGACCCTCTCAAGCTGCTAATAAGACACTTTTTTTCAGTGTTTCTCCCAGTGCTTTTTTAATGTTTGTCTTGGTTCTCTTATTTGAACTTCAAAGAAGAAATCACAGGATTCTATTGCTAAATGCATGAAGCTTAAGTCTCTGCTCCTTTATGCCACTGTGCATCAGTGCAGTTCCCATCAAGGTTTAGAGCAATGTGTGTACATTTTAGAACAAATGCAGATTTTAGAAGAATGCTTATTCCCACCAACTTCCCTCCCCGCAAAAAAAAAGGAATTTCTAACTTTCAAGATCACTAAAATGATGAGTATTGCTGCTTCAGTGGTTTAACTGTATTTACTCAAACTTCACTTTGAAATACTATTTAACAGGATAATACTGAGGATGACCTTAATTGTGTAACTTGTAAGTTTGTAATCTTAACGAGCTCATTTTTCCAGTCAAATTATAAAACGGTCAAGTAAGAAAGCATTCACATTCCAACTGTTTTGTTTCTTGGTGTCTGATTAGTGCAGCCACATTTTCATCGTGTTTTTTTCTTTTCTTTAACATACAAAAATTCCTCTCATCCCCCACTAAAGTGGAGGATCATTTTTTTGTTTCTTTTGCTAAGTTACGAGTGTCACAATGTTTTGGATGCCTACTATTTCCTAGATGCTGCATTTAAGCAAGAATCTTAGGTAGGGTTCTCACTTTAAAGAACAAAAGACCTTTGTACTTTACAAGATTTTACAGGACTCCTGGCACTTGACTTAAAAAAAGTTTGACAAGAGCTAGAGGGAAATCATCCTTCATTCTCAGCATTTTTAGGTATTAAACAAGAAGGTTTCCCAGAAAGTCACGCAAATCAATGTGTTGTTGAGACATGACTTTTCAAATGTAGAATTAACTGCTCATTTCTGTAAGAAGAAAATACCTGGGCTACTGAACTGACCTTGAATATCAATTGAAAGGAAAGTGTTTAAGAGCAATATATTTTTTAGCAATTGAAGGCGAAACTAAAAGTCATAAGTGGAAAAAAAATCTAAATAGAAATATCTGACACGGGCAGCATGCTGGCCATCATGATATTGGAGACAGTAATACCTGGAAATGGTTCCAGTGAGCACTGGAATCCTTGGTCCAATTCTGTATGTGTACTTGTCCTTAAATGTATTTAAATCAATTAAGTGGTGTAGTTGTATTACTAGGCAACAGTAGCTGTTACATAAAGCTTTATGTAGCTATAGTTGAACCTTTTTTTTTAATATTCCATTAACTACAGAAGAAAAACAGAAACAAAATCTCTTTTCTCTTAGTCAACTGGGAATTTTTTCCTTCCTCCAACTATTCAGCTATTTCCAGTAACAAGTTGACTGTTTACTTCTTTTTGTTAAAACTATGCTCTCTTGTCAGTCAATGCTCCATTCCCTAAATATATCGATCAGCTGAAGCCACTGGAAAAATAATTGTTTCCCCTGCCAAGAGCTCCAGCTGGGATGTCACTCTGGGACCAGATTGTACAGTTCTCAGAAAAGCAGCCGTGCATGCAGGACCAGAGCCACTTCATTTCCATGGCTTGTTTTTCTCACAGCATCTTCACCACATGTAATTCAGTTGTCTGTTGTAAGAATTGTGTGTAGGAGTTGGAATAAGAGTTTGATTTATATGTATTTTAACTGTGATTAGGTCTCCAATCCTGATTAAAGCTTAGCTGGAAGGCTGTTAATAACAGGTTTGGGAATTGTTGGAGCTGAAATGAGGAGTAGGCCCTCTAATGACCATTTTAATAGCAAATTTCATGTTAATGTTTATAGTTTAGACTACAGATTTGTGTTCCTTGTAATTTTGTAAGGTTAAGGTACAAAACTACAAGCAGATTCTATGTGTGGGAGGAATTTCTTTGTTTTTTCTACAAAGTAAAAATTTGCATAGATTAAAACCCTTCTACTTGCACTATTTTTGAAGCCTATATATATATATGTTTGGAAAAATCATAAAGAAATACCACCACTTGAGAGCTAGATGCTTAACAAGCAAAGACGTGTCAGAACACGTGCTCTAGTAATGTATGTGGACTTGTGCTTTTAGGAAAAGGACCACACTCCTCATCTACCGTGGTTTTTGAGGGGCTTGGGTGTTTGCTTTTTGGTTGGATTTTTTTTTTTTTGTTGGTTTGGAGTTTTTTGCTTTATCCAGGACCATGCACTTTTGTTCCATAATTCTATAGGCTACTTTAGATGGACGTGAAGCCTATATTTTATTTAGTCTTCTGTAGAGGAATTAGTACACGTTTTTCTCAGGGCTTTTTTACATTATGGATAGTAGAGATCCTACCCTTAGTTCACAGTGAATTCCAAAGTCAGTACCAATTTTTTTAAAAAATTCACCTTGAGAGATTACCACGTTGATGTAGGGGCAATCAATATACGTAAACAATTGTTTAGAGAATTTTGCACAGTATTTTCAGTAAAAAGTAGTTTTGTCCTTTCAGAAGTACATAGGACCTATGTCATCTGCAGGTAGACCTTGCATTGCAAGTCTGTTCTCCAGAATGATGTTCAAATGCAGTGGATTTTGAAAATGCCAGAACTGTGTGCAGCCCAGACATTTCACAAGCTGACAGTCACTTGGGCATGAAGTGCTTCTGCATGTATGTAAAGGTCTTCAACTATAGATAAATATTTCTTCTACTACAGGCCAAGAAATTACTGTTTCATTTTATTTTGAACGTTTCGTACAGGCACATATCTTCTCCATGTTAGTAACGCCTTCAGTGTTAATGTAACAAACAATGCGCTGGTAAAATGGTAGCATTTAGGAGGGTATCCTTAACCTATGCACAACCTTCCTTCTTAGACAGAGGAGATACTAATCTGAGTCATCTTTAATAACAGTCGACAGAAACTTTCGTGTCACATAGTGAATTGGTGAACCTTGGATCTCCTGTACACCTCAGAGCACTGAAATGAATATTCAGAATTCTCTCCAGACCTGCTGTGATGCCAAATGTTTTCTAGGAGACCTTATTTATGTGGCTACTTGTGAGAAGGGCTATGCGTGTAAGTAATTATTTGCATGGTGCTCTTTTGTCTCTAAACTTTCTTTAATTTTGAAACATAATACTCTTTTGCAGCTGTATGCTACAATTTTCTTCAGCAATTGTGTTTGTCACTCAGCGTCATGTTCACAAATCCTCCACTGCTGACTTGCTCTCTCTGCAGATCAGCAGTGGTTTCCTTCATTAATGTCACAGCTAAATTTTCCTGCTTCCCCAAGCACCTTGCTCATGTAAACCAACGCGCAGTTGAGATACCTGTGCTGTGGGGAGTGGCTCTTTCCTTGCATTGCCAAGCTACCCATGAAACAAGATAGACCAGACATGCAGATTGCTTTGATGGAGGAGGGAACTGGGACTGTTTCAGGGCCTTCTTATTCTGCACAAGACCAAAGCATGACACGGAATGAGTGAGTGAACGTGGGATGTTTCTTCCTGACCTTTTAATGATCGTGTGATGAGGCAAAATTTAGCAGCCAACAACCAAATTGTTCTGGCAGAGTCTCCTTGCAGCTTTGAGTGTTTTCAGGTATTTACAAATGTTATAAACCAGGGTATGAAATGTGGGATGAGAGTTAACATCCCTCCTCAAATGAAAGCAAGCTTTTTTTGAAAAAATGAAATCAGTAACAGATGTGAAAGGCAGATGCCCATCTGATAACCTCCATAAGAAGGCACTTGATACGGGAGAATATAAAAACAGATATCCACTGAACCAAATATAATGCAATTCAGTCATAGGTTAAAGAAAGGTCATTTTCTTGCCTTGTTGGTTGGAAAGAGACAGCAAAGCCCTAACGTTTAATTGTGTTCTCTGACAGTAAAAGGAGCCTTTTGGTTCTTTGGGAAAGGAAAGTGACATTTTTCTTGCTCATGAAAGAAACACAGTTTCACATTAAATGTGCACTACAGTGCTCCCAATGTAAATGGAATTAAAATGAGCGGAATTGTTATCCACCCAACGTCCTTGAGGAAAAATGATTCACCAAAACAACAGCACATCCTAATATTGAGGCAGGGATAATGATTCTGATTTATTATTTTTTAAAAACGCAGCTAGTATAGAGATGTGTGTGTATATGTACATATGTGTAAAGGCAACAGACAAGAGCCACATATTTCAGTTTCATCCTTCTCTTTCTTTCTCCTTCCTCTGGTATTTTAGCTGAAGAAAGGGAGCTGAGCTCAATGGGGAGTCATTGCACAAGTACTAAGGAGAATGTATTGGTGCTTTAGCAGAGTGATCATAGTGGTAGGAATGTTATAGGTATATGATACAAGGGCATAAGTAGCTGAGAGTTTTGAGAATTTATCCCAAAAATAATGAAGTGTTGCAGAGTTTCATTTCTCCTAACCAATGTACCAAAGGTAGAGTTGTAGTTACCTTGGCCTTCCTTGAGAGTTGTTGGGGATACAGAGGCTATTGATGTCTTTCTGAAGGTTCATCTTCCTTCCAGCACCTAAACAGGAGAGTATGGCACCTTGATTTCTTAGACATCTCTGTTTATTTTCTTGTTTAGTAGGAAGAATCAGTTGCAGCAAACTCCTATCTACTTTTGAACTGAAATTGATTATTGCAGGATAAAAATTTAAAAAAAAAGTATCTGCTTCAGTCCCTCTTGTAGTATTCTTGAAAATAGTATTGTCAGTAATGGTACCTAAGTTGGAGAAAGGACAGAATCTGTACCAGCAGCCCTTATATTGAAAGAAGACATGGGCAAACAGGAATTGGTCAGTAATTCCTCTTTTAAAAGATTTTTTCTTATCCTGACTAGGAGTGTTAAGAGGTCCAGCTGAGAAGGTCCTTTATGTAGTAATGGTTTACTAAAAACAACAACCACTTGTTCCTAATAAATATTTTTGAGTAGAAATGGTTCTTTTGTAGTGAGGTAAGGATTTATTTTTAATACAGCAGAACTTGCATGTGCTTCAGTGCAGTTGCTAAAGTTCTTGGGTTTTTTCATACATAATTGAACAAATTCATGTTCAACATTCAAATTGTGTCTGACTTTGTATGGTAATTTTGTATCTGCCTAAAAAGTTTTCCCTATTATGGCATTGTACATTAGTTTGAAACTAAATGGCTAAGTCCTTTATAATGCCATAATAGACATAGCTGAATCCCTGTGTCTGTCTTCTCTCTCCCACCATGAGGGAAGCATACTTGAAAAGAAAATAAGTAGTTTACCTAAATTAGGTCTATCAACAGGGGAAAAAAAAAATTAAAAAAAATTTTAGGCACTGATTTTAAAAACAGGCAGGAAGATTGCAATTGCAATTTACCTTATTAGAATTGTTTAAATGTAAAATCAATGCCTCCTATGAGTGTGTTTTTGAAGTAGAGATGCTACATTTTATGGGAAAATTGCTCACAGGGATGTTGGCAAGAGGCTTCTTGTAATGAGAGGGCAAAAACTGTCCGTGATACTAATAGGCAGAATATGTAAAAATGTGAATAAACAATAGAGGAAATTATTTTCTGTTTTGAAGTTGAAATAAAAGAAGGCCCTGACATAAAAGACTATTACTCAACAAACACATTAGAGACATAATTGTATCTTCTTAATCTATCACATTTCCTTGTGTAGGAAAGAGACAGCAAAGCCCTAATGTGTAATTGTTACAGCCTTTAGATGTAAAGCCAGGGAATATTCCTGTTCTTCAGTGCCAGTACAACCTGGGCTGTCTTTGTGGAGTGCTAAAGAAAATGGTAGGATCAATTTGTGAAAACCATAAGGTTGTGGATGAAGAATTTAAATTAATCTCTGCCAAGAAGAGATACAGTATGGTAAAACTGGATGCATAGTGTACTTCCATTTTGCAGTACAGAAGACTTTTGGTACTTGCAGGAGAAATTTCTAGCAAACATCCATTACAAAGGATTCTCTATTGAAATGAGAACAAAGGTTCCACTAGAAAGATCTCTGAGGATTCAAATGTACCCTTTCATAGGTGACATGCTGATACAAGCCAGTTCTCGAGGGGTTGCATCAAGGCATAAATCAGCAGTAATTTCAACCCTGCAAGATCATAGCACTATCATGAACAGAAAGAAAATCAATCTGACACCAGCTCAAATAATAGCAGTTCCAGGAGCCACAGTGTGGAGTACAAGTCCATTGGGAGGGTCTGCTTGTCAGAACAATGGCACTTGAAGACACTGAATACTTTGACAGACATCAAAGTGAGAAGAAAAGGAACAGTAAGATCAGTTCTCTGGCATGACGGTGTCAGGCACACAAATAGCAACCTGAGTGATACTTCAAATGAAGGTGATGCAGATGTTGGTCTTGTAGTCAGGCAGCAGTCAGGTCATCTTGCAAAAAGTACTTCAAATGCCTGAAAAGCTTTTTAAGTTTTAACTTAGTAGGTGATGTCAAAACTGCATAATAATTGATGGCATTTCTTCCTAGAGTTAGAAGAGCAAAAGTAAGGAAAACTAAATATTTAAGAAAAGATTGACTACTTCACTTTCTGTGTCTAGTGAATAATGATGACTTTGTAACAGTTCTTACACACTGCTCTGATAACTTGTTTGAATATTGGTGTGGTTGCAAGGCATGAAACTATAGATCATATCACTACTGTAAGTACAGCAATGTTTTGAGCCTCTACTGGAAATAAATGTGTTACTGAATTAAGCTGCTTCTAGAAATCCTAAAGGTGTAATGTAGAAAGAATAAATGACCCCAAAAAGGTCATCAATCTAAATACAAACAAGCCACAGCAAAGCTGAGGAGTACGCAATACTAGAGAGATTCTGATAATGTTTAAGATAGTGTTCTATTAGCAACATGCAACTGGAGGTGGTGAGCTGGTGTCAGCATTTTGTCTCAGATTTTTGTTAGGTGGTGTTTTTTGGTTTTGCAAATAGAACAGATAATTGCTAAGGCTCCCTGAGATCCACCACAATTCTTGTGGGATTTATTTTAGGTAGGAGAATGAAAACTTAAGAATAATAAAAAACCCAAACCATAACAACAACAACCAACCAAAAAATCCCCAACAAACACAACAAAAACAAAACAAAAAACCCCACAACCAACTACCAGGAAAATTCCCTTTTTCTGACTTAGTTCACTGTGATGTCAACTGATCAAAGCTTTTGTCTCATCAAGTGTGATGGTACTTAGACTTGTTCATGTGTTTTGATAGTCCATAGGTACTCCGGCGAGTAAGTCTGGTTTGTTCAATGAAGACTCCTTACTTTATTCTGATTAGAAATAAGAAAAGTGAAAGTGTAGACAAAATTGTCAGCTGAATGTTTTTTAACGCCATTGCCAAGGCATCATAGTGTCATTGTCAGTCTAATTCTTGAACTGTTTTTCAGATGTTCCATGCTATTGATGTGTTTGTAAATTATTCTCATGTGCTAACCTTATTGTGCTACAAAATTTAAATTGGTATCTCAAAAATTAATAATATCTAAATGGAACATGTTATTTTCAATTTTTATAATCTCTGAGCTACTAAATTGGATTTAAAAAATTACATTGTTGCTAATTAGGTCTTACTGGGTCTTCTTAATTAACAACACAGTTGGAAAAGAGTCATAGCAATAATGATCTCAATTTGATGGCTATACAATTTGCATTCTCAACAAATAGCCAAAGCACATTTCAATTTTCTTGTCACATATAAATAAATACAATACTTGCTGCATGTCAGAGTATTTTAAAGCAGCATACCTTGCAAAGGACAATACTTGCTTTCTACTGGATGAAATGAAGATTCCATTTTCCCTACCTGCGTGTACATGTGTACACCTCACCTTGCTGTATTATATTGTTAGACAAATTATAGCACTTATAATGTCTTTTTATATATGTGCACTATGTGATATTGTTTTACCTCCTTAGTTCAGAAGAGCTCCAAGATTAAACTATATTGTCATAGAAGAACTCAGTCATTAAATGGAGTCTTGTAAGTTTAGATTTTTACATTGCAAAATTATGCTCCTGATGCCAGAACAGCAAGAAAAATGGTGGAGACCAACCTGAGCTTCCATTTGAACACTTCATCTGGATACATTTAGTATAAAGAAGTATCTAGTATATATTGGAAACCTCCTGTACAATGGGAGGAAGCTTCGTTGTCCCAGGCATACTTGAACTTGAGGGGGTTGTACCTTTCTTGAACTCCAGTCTCTTCTTTTAATGTCTTTTATTAAGAAAATACAGGTTTGACCATAAATCCTCCCTGGAGTAAGAGAAGACTTGTGAGAGATCTGTATAGGAATTGGTCCTGCACTCTCAACTTACAACCTTATATAGGTCAAACTTTACCTCTTTCCATATATTGTCCCTGCCATACAGTTAGGAATTACATTGCAAAGGCATCAGATGATGTGCCCGTGTGTTCTGTACCAAATCTGTAGATGTCAAGCACTTAGACTTAGTTAAGCTCGGACTGTTTCTAGTTCTTCAGGATTTCTAGCTGAAGCTTTGAGATGCTGGAATACTTTTCACAGACTTTTCATTATTTAAAATGAAAAGTCCACACCAGGAGTAGTTCTGCAGTATAAACAGGAACTGTATTTCCCTAAGTACAGGTCTTCAGAAAGACTTAGAGTTCAGGAGATATTTGAGCTTGTCCAGGATGTATAGCCCCGAATCATGAACGTACTTTGTCCCACAGCAGTAGAGCTTGATCTTTTGTGCTTGAATCTCCATTACTTATGCTCACTTAACCCATCAAATGATGGGTTTCCAAAAGAAAACATTAGGGAGTTGGGTGATTTTTACAGTCAGTGGCAATTCTCCAAGTAAAGTGAAGGGCACGTGTTGGCCAAGGTTCTGCATCCCAGTTGAGTAGCTGACATAACGTATGTTTTTCAGTTCACTTTCAGTCTTGCCATATGCCACTAAATATACTGCAACATCCTGACTTCCTTTACAATTTTATTTTGCAATGATTTCTCTCTGAAACTTTGGATAAAATGGGCAACACTTTGAATTACTTTAACTACAGTTAAATTAGACTTTGACTAATTTTAAATTAAGGTAATGAAATGTGAAAATGAACCTCATTCCACTTGCATCTATCACAAGGACAGATATAAATGTATGGGCAAATGTAATTAATTCATGTGCTGGTTAAACCAGCACATCCTATAGGGAGTTAAACCCATGGTATGTCCCTCAAGATGACGTTTATATATCTACTTTAGAAAAATATATTAGAACCTATATTCTCACATTGTTTTTTTTTTATCTATACATATGTTGTTCTTAAGATGGACAATGTCCACTGGTTGGAATAACACATTGTCTCAATATTTCACAATTTCACTCATAACACAGAGGAATACTGGGCATGTCATACCTAGTGATCCATACGTCATTATGTCATCTTCAAACATCTTTGATGTATTGATATTTTATGATCCACAGAAAATGTTTCTATGAATTTTGGGTGCTGCTTGGGTTTTTAAAAATTTCTTTCTTCTGTCATCTTCTAGGGATTGCTTCCAATTACTCTTTCTTGGTTTTAGCATGACTTTTTTCCTTCCAGTGGGAAGTATAATCTGCTTCCATCCTCCTAAACTTAAGCAGACTTTCCAAATTTCTTCATAGTGCTCTCCAATTCCATGCATCATCTAGAAACATAATTTGTTCCTGCTCTACTGCTTGTTAATCTGTTTTAGCTGATATCTTCCCCACTGTATGTAACTGTTCTGTAAAACAGATAACTTTGAGTGGCATAAGGACTTCCTTTTTTTGTAATACCTAAACAAATATTTGAGGGATGTAGTTTTGAAGGGATGTACGAGGTCAGAATATTTTTCCATGTTGTTTTTTTTTTTCTTTCTTCTTGGTATTGCATTTCTCAAAGGTTTAAATCAAGAGCATTTCCTTTACTTTACCTTTCATATTTTGCAGTTTTGTATTTCAGAAAACACTTGCAGAATAAAGGTACTATTGCCTTCAGCAATCCAGAGCTCAAATACATGCTTTGTAGTTCATTTTCAGAAACCAGTGGTCTGAAAAGGTAATAAGCAAATGGTAACTTTCTGATAAGGGTGAATGCTGAAAAAAAGAAATACAGGGGAGAATTGAGCAAATCTGGAGCTAGGGTTTTTAGCTGATTGAACAGCCCTCTGAGAATTAAAAACAGAATTGCAGGAGACTGCTTTCTGAATTTAGGTTTTGAAGATATGTAGACAAGGACTGGTTGTATTTTAGCATCATAGCTGCAGATACATTTTGATTCTGTGTAGTTTGGTATATCCAAGTATTGGACATAATGCTTAGTTCAGGCTAAAAAGGTTACAGTTCTTCATGTTTTTACTCTTGAATGCTTCCAGAAGACCCTGTTCAGCTGTGTGATACTCATCATCATCCATGTTCTAACTTCTCTAAGTAAGTCTTAAGGGTTTATTTGTAAGCAACTGGGTAGGGCACTGGTGACCTGATGGGGTTGGTGGCAGGTAATCAGTCTGAAAATGTGCTCATGGAATGGGCACCCTGTCAGAGCAGCCTGATAAGAATTTATACAAAGCACTATTAAAGTAACATGATTTCTGTGGCATCGCTGTATTTGTTTACGGGGCTTCTATGCAGTAGAAATGCAGGCAGTGAGTATTTTTTTATATATATAAAACATCTATTGATTAGTATGTGCAGTGCAAACAGCTTCATCACAGGCTTTCTCTTAAGCCACAGTTAACCCAACGTCACGGTGCTTCAGGGCAAGCATGATTGTGACCTAAGCAGAACATGAGTTAGCTGGTTGATGTAAGAGGGTTTTGATGCAGGTGATAAATGAAAATAGTTTCTAGTAACATAATCAACATATATTTAAAAAGTAAAAAAAAAAAAAATCCGTATACATATCTATAGCAGTTCCATTATTTAAGTGTTTTTCCATCTAATAGAGCATTTTGACTTTTTTGAATTTACAAGTGTTTAACTGTGAATTTAAATGATTACTTGTATATCCTTCTACAAGTTGAACTGTAAACTGTCTATATCTTCTATTATGATTGAGAATCACTTGCTATTCAGTGTCTAAATATATATTTCATATATTTGTTTGTTTATATATAATAAGCATGTAATATTTATGTATTTTGATGGGGGATTTTTTGTGAAATATTCTGCAAAACCTTTCAATGACAGAACAGTGATGGAAAGGTCAAAAAAGTGCTATTCTTTGCGAGTAGGAAAGCATTAAGGCACTTACACAAAGGTCACTTACAGGAACTGTAAGCTTTTATGAGACTTTATCATTTTGCTGACAAGGTCAACTTGATATTGATTGGCTGGGTATTTTGTTTAGTTACTTGAAGGCCAGTTATTTGAAGCAACCCATGTAAACATCCAGGCAATATTCTTTATACTCCTGCTCTATTCCAGCATTTTGGGGTTGTTTATTTTGTTGTCTTTTTGCAAACAAAATATTTTAAAGTATTTGATTGCAAGTGTTTAAATTCAAGTTGTCATAACATACCATCATTTGTTAAATTTAACTGAATCTCTTACTCTAGAAAAACTTGAAGATTCGATCTGGTTTTTGTGTGTTTTGGATTCATAAAAAGCTTTTTTTTGTTGAAAAATTTTATTAAGCATTTTTCCAGTTCTTACAAATGATTTCTCACCTGTTTTCATATCAAGCCAGGTAGCTGTGGGTTTATGAGACTTTAATGCCCTGAGCAAAAGTAAAGGAAGCACAAGTATGGTCTATGTGTGAAATGAAGTTGAAGTTTAATGTGACATTTGACCCTCTGGTGCTAAATCTCCAGCCCTTATGTGAGCCATTTATGCCACTGTCTTTTAGATGGTGGTGGTGAAATTGGGTTGGGGTGGGAATGGAAGAGTTAGCCAGGTGAGCTGAAGATTTTCTTCCTTCGGGTGGTGAAGGAGCAGGCAACTCAGGATCTGTCTGCATTACATCTGTATCTGCATTGCTCGGCCGTAAGGCATGTGATACTTCATGTTAAGGCATCTTGGTCTTGTGCAACGTGCACTGAAGTCAGTAAGAATTACAGCCTGGTGCTTGGGTGGTTTGGTGGATGGTGTTATACTGAGAAACGTTGAGTTGTGGCTTCTCAGACGTGTGCCAGGCCTTTGTACTCCTGCAGCTGGAAACGTTGGTTGTGTATGGCAATGGCAGGAAAATGCAGCAGAGTCCTGAGCATGGGCAATGTGGTGTCTGAGGTTGCAATAGTCATATGTCCTTAAGGATTTTAATCATTCTTGCCCTTAAATAACAAGGAATAATGAAATTACAGCTTTTAAAGGTATATTTCATGGAGCTTTTAAATTAATTTATGTTTCATAAAACACAGATCTTTACAAACGAGAAGATAGTGCATATGAAAGTAATACAGTGAAAGAGAAGACTTGGAATATATAATGAGTCTATTATGAATTGCTTACACTAAATGATTTGCTGTGTCTGCTGCCTTAGTTAGCAGCATTTGTTGGGTTCATTGATTTTCACTTTTGAAAGTGGGATATACCACACGGGTCTCAGACTGCTCACACTTGTTGCCTTTATGGCAATAGTTAATTCTTGTCTCCTGTGTCTTATTGAAGGCCCTCAATTTCTCGTAATTTTCCTCTGGCTTCTGTAGCATCATTTCCATTGGTTCTGTCAGACTGTCTATATAGGAAGGCTTTTTCCTGTCAGTAACCATTTTCACAGGGTCCTCAGGTAATCTTTTAAGCCAGTCTTGTGCTTGTAAATCACAACACCTTTGCATTCTGTCGCAGATCAGTCTATTAAAGCAACTTGTAAAATAGCTACTTAATTTCTCAGGCAATGTTGGCAAATAACAGTAAATTATTTAGGTAAATAGGTCTTGAGAAACAAGTAGTGGTTATTAGTAGCTTGTCTACAGCAGCATCTTTACAGCAACTTACATGGTGTTATCAGTCTAGAGGACAAAACTTGTGTTCATTGCTGAAGCCCCACAACACACTTGTCAGCCAGCCTCAGTCTCTGGCAGACAGGCAGCTCCTCAATTGTTGTATTTAGTTCTCTCTCTCTTGAAGAGTTTTTTATTGACTTGGACACTTTCAAGCCCACCTTGTTGAGTAGGAGATGTGAACTGTTTGATTGTTGAGGTTTTCTTAGTGCTGGAGCTTTTAATCTCAGTTCTATGTTTTATTTGTCTCTGAAGAGCTATTTTGTCTCAGGTTAAATGATTGAATGAAATTCCCTAAGATTTTGTGTTCCAGGCAAGACGTGTCTTTAGCCCATTTCTCCAGATAGTGTTCTGAAAGGAAGGCATGTGCTCCATGATGTTATTTCTACCGTAGTGGTCTGTCCCCCTTCCTGCCATCCCTTCAAGTGTTTTGTGGGCCTGAATTTCTTCTGTTACTATATTAGATGCTTTATTCCCTCTTCACACCATGCGCAGTATGTTCCACTCTTGCTCAGGAAGGTGATCCTTTCAAAAGTATTGGGAGGACACACAAGCAGGAGATGAAGTTTTGCTGGAACACAGTGAGAGTTACCATCAGTTGTTTATCAAAAATTCAGTTTCAGAAGTTATACTCATTTCTGTAGTGCTCTAACAAGAAGTGCTTTATGTGGTTTTCTTTGTTTACCTTTTGTGGTTTTTTACTTTTTCTGTAGTTGCTTTTGGAGATTCATATTGTGTGCTCACAGCTGGCAATCTACAGGGTTAGAAGTCCTTGTTGCAAATAGGAAATGGGTTTATATCAAACTGGGTATTAAACTTACTTTCCTTGCCTGCTGACCTTAAGATCATTCAGAAGCTGTGAAAAATTGCTTTTTAATTAAGCAAAATATCTTTTAACTTCTAGGGCTTTTTGTCATTTAGCAATAGTATTTACTAACACCTTTTTTGTTACATTTCATTTTCTAGGTTAATAGCATCTGGTAGTAGTTTTAAATAAATTAAAAAAAAAAACAAAAAAAACCCAAACTTACTTTATGACAGCTGTCTGTGAACCATGCTGGTGTAAAAGGTGGGCCATAGCCCCTGTTAACATTATCAGAGTTTGCCTTAAAATCAGTGTTGGAAACAGTTGTTTCACGAAGGAAACCTTACAGGACAAATGCACCAGTTGCATGTGCAGCTTCAACCCACTTGAATGATGTTGGATTTGAATATCATTTTAATGATACACAAAACTGCAAATGGCAGTTTGGAAGGTTTCATTGAGGGTCAGTATAGCCCCCATGTTGGTATGAGTTTAGATGGAATGCAGGGGATAAAGAGGATTGTATTGCAGATGCTTCTCCCTGTTGAAATCCCCACACAATCTAAAAGGAAAATGTCAATTTCTGAGCCATCGTATGCTCTTGCAAAGTAACAGTGTGGTGTATTTTTGTTTTTACTATGTCTGGTGCTTTTCTCAAGTGTGAAGTCTGTTATTATTGATTAAGTGTGATTTAATTTACAGCAAAATACTTCAGAAGAGTGAACTTTCTGGTTTCTAGGCTTCATATTTTGAAAGATACAAAGTATTCTTTTCGCTTAAGATGAATATGCATCTGTTTAAAGAAAGAGTAACTGTTCCATCTAAGCTTTAATACCAAATATATATATTTTAAAAATATTTTGTCCATTAGTTAGTTATTCCTTGGTCTAATGGGATAGTGTTTAAGATTTGATTTTTGTTCTGTTGTTGTTTGGGTTTTGTTTTTTTTCGTTTCTGGTTGTGGGTTTTTTTATCAAGTTGCTGTTTTTTAATTCTGTTTATAAAAACAAAAAAAACCCCAACCAAACAACAAAAACAAACTAAACAGTAAAATGAGATATATTCAGATTCTTTCCTGGATTATGGTGATACTTATACAATTTAATTGGTTTATATCAACTAAAAAGAAAATTGTTTCTTTGTTAGCTAAATTTATATATGATATCTGAAATGGATTATTGTGGTTTTTTTCCAGGACTATTTCCTTCAGGAGTTCCAGTTACTTGTTTTCATGACTTTGAGCCTATTCAATCAGAGATGGAGCAGATGGACTGCAAACCCTACCAGCCATTGTCAAAAGTTAAACATGAAGTGGATCTAACTTACACAAGTTCTTCAGATGAAAGTGAAGATGGAGGCAAGCAAAGGCAATCTTACGACTCAAGAGAAAATCTGAATGAATATAGTCAAGAGCTAAGACTTAATTATAACAGTCATAGCAGAAAAAGAAAAAACATTGACCAGTCTACGCAAGGTAAATTGTTTATTTTATCTACTAATTATGGTTATTACTTCCTGATTACTTACTATGAAACAATATCATGATGTCAGCAGACAAGCAAACACTTTGTTTTGAAAGGCCTTTAGTGACAACCTACTTTTTACCTATTTTTAAACATTCCATAATATCAGAAATGTAGGTAGTTTTTGGTTTGTTTTTTTAAGTAAAATTGTTTTTCTAGCAGAATCGGCTGACTGGTGTTCTCAAGACCATCCTATGAATAGCTATAAATAAGTATTACTTTAGTAGTAATAACTGTTATTAATGCTGAATGATTAACATAACACCTTTTGTTATGTGCATTTTGGTATAAAATCAATGTTGAGGTTGTAGGCTATCTCTGCATGTGCTTACAAATCCTGTGAATGGATTCAAATGCAGAGATCATCTTAACAAAGTTTTTAATCCTGTAAACAACCAAGTCATTTAAACACTGAGGATAACTAGTGTATTTTAAGAAAAAAAAACCCAACAGTTAAGTTTCTTTTTTAGCCTTTTGCGTAATACAGACAGAAGGTTAGGTCAAATATTTGAGAACTTCTGGTGGTTGAACTGAGGGTAGATAAAGCTACTATTTGGTTAGAGATAAAAGCTAAACACTAAGACTGAACAAATTGAAAGAAATAAGCAGAATTTACTGCAGCATTCACTGACTGGCTGCTGCTTGTAGAAACCCACGTGTTGCATTTAACAGGCTTTGTACAGAGAAGTGGCTTATCTGTTGCCTTTAGGTCTGTCACACGTTTGGGCAGGATGTTGGGACAGGGAGAATATATTTAGGAATCAGAGTGTGTGTCAGAAGTTGAAGAGTCCTGTCCCCTAAATGTAACAGCATCAGGGTCCCAGGGGTGGTGACTCCCTGCTCTTCAAGGAAGAAACACCAGAGCAACCACTCACTCAGAAAAGCCTTCCCCAATTTTCTGAATATTAAAATAATGTTCTTTTTAGGCTTTTTGGAGCTGGAACATTTGTCTTCTCTGTGATGTGTAAGTGAATGCAAAAAAGTAGAATAGCTGTGCTACATACATCTTTCAGCATTTTTGTTTTTAGTGCAGATATTCTGAATGAAGTTACTTTCATAATACTGGTGTAGTCTGAAAGTACCTATAATTCATGGGAGAAATAATACCTAGCTGCTAGAGATAGCCTAAATCGATGGATATATAATCCCTCTGAAGAGTTACAAAACTACAATATTGGGAAAAGACAAAGTCATGAATACAGATTTGAACATTGCATTGTATAGAAAACTTGACTTACATGTTTGATTCTTTCTAAATGACTTATTCTTGACCATGTTATGAGAGTTTAGTTAACTGAGATTGCTGTAACTGGAGACAAATGTGCTTGTAGATCTATGTAAAGCAACATCATTACTGATAACCATGGCTATGAAAGCATGACCTCTGCATTGTCCTAGGCCTTGGACGAGCTCCCTGTTTGCAAAGCTTTGCTGCTGTTGGTATTCATGTTAGCTGTAGCATTGCTAGCTAGGACGCATAAAAAAGGGTTGCAAACACTCTATTGCAGGCATAAGAACCAGCCAATGTGTCATACATTGAACTTATTCTTCCAGAACAGTGCCTTTGAAAGGAATTGCATTAATAATTTTGAAGAAATGGTCAAATTACTGTGCGTTTCTGCAAGAAGTTGTCAGGCATGACCTTACTTCGCTTGTTCAGGACTGGCCTGTTAGGAATCAGAGTTATGCTTGTGCAGACCAACAAGTATTTTACACTCATGTTGTAAGATGATTTTATTGAAAATATATGCCTCAAGTTTTTTCCATGCAAATAAATTTTTATGAGACACTGTATGAATTTGCAGATCTGTTTTACAAGCATTAGTACTTTTCTTTTTAGAAGCAATACTATCTTGTACTGGTTCAAACTGCAGTATGATGCTTGATGTCCATGTTTGTAGAAAATCACTTAAGCCTATAAAGTAGTGTGTCAATATGCAGGGCATCACTTAAATACTCGCTTACCTTGAGGCACCCTCTATCCTGAATTGTCTAGGTCAGTATATTATTACTATTTAATATATGCTGCTTGCTATATTGTGGTTTTGAGCCTAAAAGTGTTGAGGCTGGAGTTGAACTTTGCTTGTTGTACTTGAAGTTTTCTCCTGTGACAAATTCAGTTAGGTGTAACTGAGTAACTGCTGTGCTACGTGTATGTGTTTGGCTTCCTGGGAACTCATCCCTAGATCTTCCTAATTATTTAAATAATGCAGTTTTCCTCTGCCACAAATTGAACCTGAACATTTGGCCTGGCAAGAAGCACAGATTTGAAACCTAAAACTGATTGAGCTCAAAATTTAAACAAGAGCAAAAAAGTCTGTAAAGCTGCGTGTAAAACCTCATACTTCAGCCGAAGTTTTATTCAGTCACGGTTCTAGTGGTTTCACGGTGCAGAGCCTGGGAGTTTGGGAGTTCTTGGTGATTATTGGTAGCTGCTCAATTAAAAAAAAAATCAGGCCCTCAGTCTTCTCTTCTCCAAGCTAAAGAGACCCAGTTCCCTCAGCCTTTTCTCGTAAGGGAGATGTTCCACTCCTTACAAAACCTGAAACTGTATCTCAAATCTTATTCTTCAGAGAGGATTGATTTATTGGTTGGTTTTTACATGTATCATAGGTTGGAATATAAAAGGAAAAAAACCTACAACAGTAAGCATATAGTTAATCTACTCATGCAATGATTTCTAGGTGTTATTCTTGAGGTACTCGTGTCCCTCATGGAGAGTCCAGTGCAAGATAAATTGGGTGTCTGGAGTTAGTTGCGTCAGAAACTTGTAATTATCTTAGAATTCAATATGTAACAAATAACACCACAGACTGTTTCAAACTGAGCTGTTTTACTGGTCTAACAACTCAAAGAGAGTGGATACAAAACTCTCCTGACAAAGTCATTGACGTCTGATGAGTTAGTGCTAATTGCATTATGTGTGCATCTTAAAATGCATTCTCTTAGTCACTGGAATGTTCAAACTCCTGTTTATCTGAAGATATGTAAATCTGCAATATCTCATCCTGGCAAGAGGATTTTAAGAAGTAAAGTCCTGGCAGAGCAAATATCATATAGTTTGGGGATATTGGCAAACCTTGTAAATTAATTCTTGGAAGAACTGGTAAACACATTATTTTGTGCTTTAAAGATATGGGGTAGAATTGGCAGAAGTTGTCAGAAATATTGTTCTTGCTAGGAAACTCATTGGTGGACCTGGCTGTGAGGAAAAAAGTTCTCGTAGTTGTACCATACATAGATTGCACTTCTAGCTTATTTGTGACACGTTTACATCATTAGAACTGTTTTCTTCCACAGTTTTCTTTGTTTCCACCAAAGTAAATATGGAAAGAGCTGTACTCTACTGGCAGTACAAAAAAAGCTTTATAGCTTTTAGGTTAATTATAGGTTTGTAGAAAACACTAGTTTAAATGAATGAATTCCTGATAGGAGAAGCATCTGGGATAGAGTCATTGGCATGATAAAGTTTATTGATCGTTAACAATATGAGCATATGGTGGTAAATTTCTGATTAGACAAACATGTATTTCCTGGCAAGATAAATACACTGAACTGCATTATGGGCAAGGCAGACTGGAGTGATTCCTAGCAGGATGATCCAACAGCAAATATTTTCTGGTAAGTCTGTGTGAAAAAATCAGCATTACTAGTATTCTAGGAAAGCATGTGCTTCACAAAGAATTGGCCTTTTCTGCTTTTTAGCCCAAGAAGTAAGGAAAATATTTTTGTAGGCTGAAAGCTGCAAATTGGTAACATATTAAATGTTTTGTAGAGAAGGTATATAAAAATATTTTCAGGAGCGGTAGGTAAACAGATCCAGCTAAATCACAGAATCGTTTTGGTTGGAAAAGACCCTTGAGATCATCAAGTCCAACCATTAACCTAACTTTACCAAGTCCAATTCTAAACCATGGCCTTCAGCACCACATCTACACATCTTTTCTACACCTCCAGGGATGGTGATTCAACCACCTCCCTGGGCAGCCTGTTCCAGAGCCTGATAACCCAATCAGTGAAGAAGTTTCTTCTAATATCCAATCTGAAATATGGAATGGTTAAGGTAGGAAGGGACCTTGAATGAATTCCTTTGGCTTCATGAAGAGGCCTGGGTCATAATGTGAGAAAGCTGGGTTCTTCAGGCTAAAACCACTTCTGTTTCATCCTTGATTTTTTTAGCTTAATGCACTTGCCATCCAATTCTTCTTTCTGCCCTCTGTGATGTTCTACCAGTGGTGAGGTTACATAGGCAATAGAAACGTTCCACAGCTGAAAAACAGTTTCCCTAGAAAATAAAAACTACGTGTGTGGTGCAGAAATTGGCAGTCTGTTTTGCTATGCTTTAGAGTTCAGGAAATTTAAGCTTACCAGGAAAGAAGATTTAAACACATGTAACTTAACATCATATGACCAGTCAAAACCAGTTTTACTTATCATCATAGACATAAAATATAAGGCATTCAGAGAAGCACTGGTTAGAAATTGCCCTGTCAGGAAAATGTCACAGTGGTTTTTTGTCATCTGTGAAGTAGCAAAAGCTTTTTACATAATAGCCATATTCTCTGATTTCAGAGTTAGCTAAATCCATTCAGGGCAGCAGATCTGCTTTGTCTGTACCAGGCCATGGAGAGTTGAATTTGGGCTGTATATAGCACATGCTTTTTGTTTCAATTACTTTATAATTACATGTAAAGGTAAATAAGCCAATCTTTATTAGCTTCTCCCCCTACTCCAATATGTACAACACTAGAGAAATAGTATAACATACCCCAAGTTTGTGGTCTTGTGAGCCCACCTGGAGGAAATTGAGGCCGAGAGTCACTGTGATTTTTCATTGTTTTAATAGAAATGTAGAGCACTTATCTGGGTGAATTTTGGACTGTGTTCTTTTAAACTTCCACAAAGAGCAGTTAATAAAGGGAAAGTTCTTTTGAGGGGGCATCCCCAGACTCTTGTTGACTTTGGAGCTCAGGTGCATTTGGTGGAATAGGGTAGAACAGTTCAATAGAGCTCTTACCTTCTAGTTGTGTATTTTAGAGCCTTTGCCTGTAGTATTCACACTATAAAGACTATAAAAATAAATAATATTTTAATGACTACTTATTGACATGTAAACAGAACATGGTAAAATTCATTTTTTTGTTTGCAGCTGGAGGGGAGATCAGTAGTTTTGAAAGGGACAAGAAAATGTAAAATGAACAAAAAATCTCTATTAAAAAAATCACTGCATTGCAGGCTCTCAGAAATGTAGTTTTGAACTCTTCAGCTGGGTGGATATTTACTTCTCTTGTTCCCAGTGTTTTCTTTATGATGATGTTTATGAGTTAATGACATGAGATTTTTTTAACATTTAAGTTGCATAATTTGTTTAGAGCTACGTATTGAGTTGTTGTGGAAGGTGATTGCAACACAGTGGAATGAAGCATTCCTGAGTTCTGGAAGACGTAGGTTGAAACAGGCTTGGTTATAAAGGAAAGCATTTATTTTTACCAGCACTTTCCTTGAAATTCTGTGATTTAAGAAAGAAAATTAAAAAAATAACACAGAAGACTCCTGGTAACATACTGTTACTGCATGGGACTTGTATTAAAGCTGTTGACGTATTTTGTATTATTAGAATATTTTTTCACTTGTTTGCAAATTTCAGACATTTGAATTCTAGACTTTCAATGGTGTCTACAACAGTATTGTGCTAACTTTAGAAAATCTTCTGACAATTTAAGCATGTTTTGTACCTGCACGCTTTAGAGCAGGGATTTGAAGCATATTGAAGAAGTGAACTCTGTGTAAGGGCACATGATACATCCCTCACACTGTCTCTTGGAAGGGACTCAGCTTTCAGGAGAGGGTGGTTTAAAGGTCCTTCACATTTCTGGGCTGTATGATAGTGGAAGGAAGTGATGGCTAATGAGCTCCATCTCCTGCTGCTGTATGTTACACCATCTGGTCTGGATGTTTATGAGCTTCATGTAGTCCAAATAAAATTACATATGAGACAGAGTAAAAGACTCCACACTCCTAAAGCTTTACTGTGTTGTCTCCTCCTGCATTCCCTTGCAGAAATCGGGATTCCTGGTGTGCTGTGCTGTGTTTGGGTAGTTGTGTTCTAATCACAGCACTGGTACTGTCTCCCAGAGAAAAACAGTGCACTGAGCAGTTCTCTGCGGCCTCCTGAACTGGAGCCTTCTCCTCTATATGGAGAGTATCTGCAAACTTTAAGGAAAAGAAAAGCTGCACTTAGATTCAAACCCCCTCTGGATATTCTTTCTTGATTTGCCAAGTTGAAATTTCTCTCTTTGTAATAACTGGGGTGGGGAAACTGTATGTATGTACCTTCATTTAAAATTTCATGGAATCAGTATTTTTCCTTCCCCCCATCAAAACAAAATGCATAAGCAAACTGAAAGTGCAGAGACTCTTTTTCCCACAAGGCTGGAGTGGGTGCTCCTGTCCTAGATCAACTGTGTTAGAAAAGCTTGCAACCTGCTGTCACCATTCCTGTAATGCTGCTTCCAATCTTATAATACCTGCCATCTTTTCTGTGAAAAAAAAAAAAAGCCTTGTATAATCAAAAATAGTTTCATTCTCTTAAGTAATTCTTTTGATTTAAGGCATGACTATCAAAGAGAAGGGAAAACTGAGGAAAAAAAAACTACTGAGAAAGGAAATAAATCAGAGGAGGATCACAGTGCATTTCCAATCCCCTGGTAACAAATCTCATCTAAGGAATAAAAAAAAATTCTCCAAATGTTACACACGCTTAACAACCCATTCGTCAGTGTACTGATACTAACTACAATCCTAATTTCCATTTGCTTCTGTGAATCACCAAATTTCCATGGTGTAAAATGTCAGAAAGCGCAGAAATAAAAATCAGAAGGGGAGAGTAACCCAGCCAGCGTAACAGAAACTAAGATAGGGTAATCCTTACAGTAACCTGTGCCCAATACTAATATCTACAGCAGAGGCTTAAACTTTTGAGTTCCTAAGTTTTGGAATTCTGTTTGTCAAAGCCTGAAATTATATCTGTAAAATGTTCTTGGTGTATTAATAGAGCCTCTTCCTATAACACTTAGCAGTGCCTAAGATGATGTGTCATAAGTTAAAACCAAGATATGAACAAACATCAAGACAGAGTGAGGAAATGTGTTACAGAAGATGAGAACCAGTGAACAGCTCTGTACTTGTCCTACAAGTAGTTTTAATGTACATTCTCCTGCTGTGTCTTTCATGTCACTCTTTTTGAAACAAGTTATTTTCTGGAACTGAAAGTCTGGTTTGCTTATCTACATTAACAGAGCAGATGCTGAAACAAAGCAATATTTCTTCCCTGGGTTTCTCAATTATGTATCTGTCAGAAGATTTTGTACCTCTCAAAATAAAGAACTGTCAAGGAGTAGCTCAGTGAGTTGATGACATTGCTGCTTATCTGGATAAACAGCAGGGTGGGTGTATCCGAACTCATTTAGAGCTTGAATTTGTTTTTCTTTTAAGAATTAGACTCAAATACTTCTGATCTTAGTTCTATAGGTATTTCTGTGAAATAAATTGTGCATGTGATTTAAACTCTAAGGTCGTACTTTCAAAGTTTCAGTTTTATTGGAAGCTGCTCAAAAATCAGTTTCCTGCTGACTGTCACTCATTAGGAATGCTTTGCAAGTAGATGAAGTATCTAACTCAGATGGAAAAAACAGCATGGAAGGGATAAGGTAATGTTTAACACCAACAGACTGATTGTTTCACTGCCCCCAGGCACCAGTTAAATAACAGAACAGTGAATCCTGAGTAAGGCTGATACAGTCACTTCCAGCTGTAACCTCTGGAAAAATAGTCTGAGAACCTGGAAAAGTCCCATATCAAAATATAAACAGATTGATTATGAAGCCAGCAAATTCAAATTATAATATTATCATGGTGACTAATGAGACATAAATGTCAAGTTTTGTAAAATTGTTTAAAGATAAGCTATGCTTTACTCCATATTAATGTACTGGGATTCATAACTGCTGCAGAAGTTGCATCTGTAAGAAAGAACTTCCCCAAAAGGGTTGTCAGGCTGCCCAGGGGAGGGTTGGAGTCACCATCCCTGGAGGGATTTGAAAGACATGTATATGTGGTGCTGAGGGACCAAAGTCCCCTCAAAGTGGGACAAGTCTTTCTTTGAGACTGAAGGGCCAAAAACACCTTTCCTCTATACCTGGAAGTGGAGAAGAGCCTGGGCCTCCTGCTGTTAGCACTTTCTTAACACTGAAGTGTAGTGTGAACTGTGTTGAGTTTTCCTTGCAAAGAAACTCCATAAGAGGTATTGCATTTCATGATTCAGCCATTGTTTATATTACTTTACTTGTAAGACACTTTTCCTGGAATTAAAATAATAGAAAACAAATAATAAAGGAGAGTGAATCAACTTGAAAAACCTAGAGATGCTCAAGAATATTCCACTTGTCTGTAGATGGCATTCCTAAACATCTCAAAGCATGCAAAATGGGGCCACGTGTAGTTGCTCCTGCTGCCTTTTGGACAAGCAGCAAGGCAATAGAAGGGGTCTGCTAGAATGGGTGCAATGCAATCAGTCCTTAAAATATTTAGTGTTTGCTGTTAGGAGGCTAGCATGGAAGGAAAAATCAGTGCAGTTTTAAACATTGAGAAAAATTCATTGCAGATTAATGAACTGTTTGGCAAAACTTCTGTTAATGAAATGGATGCTAACGTATTTTTATTTTTATCTGTTTTTTAAATGTATTTGAATTTCAGTTCTCCCACTGAATGGAGAATTATTTATTCACTAGATTTGCCACACTCTTTCTCACCAATTCATATATAAGATTGCTTCCATTCAAACAAATGAAAATACATTGGTCTAAAAGTGACCTAAATAAGGGAATAAATGGCCTAATGTGCTCAAACTACATAATTTATTAGAGGATTTTATTTAATCTTACTATCAGTTCTCCAATATTTATGGTTTTGGCTTCCAGGCACAGGTGTACAGTTCCTATGGGCATCAACATAAGCAGCAAAATGTTTGCCAGAAATTCTTAAGGCTCCCTTGCTAAATAATAGGATGAAGGTGGTTAGTGTTTAGAAGTACATAAAAACTTGAGTTCCTCTTGGCTTTAAATTACAGAGAAAACATTCATATATTTTCTTAAAAGCATAATGTAATAAAATGTATCCTAGAAGTAGATTTTGTTATGTATAAAAGTTATAGAAGTGAAAATGCAAATAACATAATGAGTGATCATTTATGGGTATGTTAATTTCTTAGTGTGCATGTGCAGGCTAACTTTGGGGGTTGCAATTGTAGTCAGTTACGGAGAGTTAAAATAGATAAATATTAGAAATGTTGTCTAATAGTTGCCCCCAGATGTTTGCCCCTGTGATGTTTAGAAGATGTGTTAGTTTCCTCTCACTGTGGTTCTTTTTCTCATTGTGTACTTCAGGACAGATGACAAATTTTGTTTATCTTTGGCTGTCTGGAAGGAAATACAGAATTCATGAAGAGAAGGGCATGGCATAAAAAAAAAAATCCTTGTATTTCAATTGAGAAAGGAAGAAAGGAAATAATTTCCCTGTTCCTTTGGGATGAATCTTCATTCATGTGAGCGTATCTTGGATGACCATCTTGTCTGTTGCCTATTGTAAGAATAATGATGAACACTCAGTATTTACCTGTGCTGGTTGCACTTCCCCTTCCCTTGTGACTGCCACCACAGAAAGTGTAGCTTTGTTCTTTCAAATACCTTTCTTTTCTCCTCCTGTGTATCCAACTTTTCTGAGTCAGTTCTATATTCAGTAATACTTAGTGAGTTCTCGTGAAAAAAGTAAAATGAGCAAAAGTTTACTGGAGTATCATGTTTGCATGATCTTCTTGAGCAACACGGGACAAAGCACAGCCTGCACCTAGCCAGTTAGCCCAGGCAAGACTTCCAGCATTACCCTGCTACTGTGGCTAAAGCAAACTCTGACTGTACTAGTGTAGGCATTGTCATATTTTGATAGCTGCCTGATGGTTTTCATTGCTTCCTCAACATTTAAACCTAGCTTGAGGAATTTTCTAAGATATTTTGGGGTTATTACTGATCTTAAAAATTCTATTTCCAGTGATTAAATTCCTTAATAAATTAATGCATTCATTTTTACGGGCTTTGATTTTCTAGTCAGAAGAGAAACTATCTGACATGCAGTTTTGTATTTTGCTTTGGTCCTTGGATTAAGAGTGCTCCTTTTATGTAGAATTTTTCTATGAACATACAACAGAAAAGTATTTCTGCTTATGGATAAAAACATGAAAAACACAAGTCTGGTTTTAACGCTAATTCTGTATGAAGTCACTCCTTTGACTTCACTAGTCATGCTACTGTAAATTAGAAAAATTTCTTTCTGTTTTTAAAACAAAAAGTACATTACATGTTACATAACTTAGCATATATCAGTATATAACCTTGAATAGTGTTTTGTCAGAAGTGCATAGCTAGTGGTTTTGGAAAGGAAAGATTTGTAGGATTTATTTGTTATTTGTTATTTTGTTATTTATTTTATTTGGTTTGGTTGCCACACAGTTTCTCAAAGGATTAATTGAGCTGCTGTTGATTCTAGGGATACAGTTCTTCCTGGTATCAGTGAGAATTATACTTACAGGTGTGACATGAGTTTAAGCTGATATTGTAGTAGTGATTTACTTAATGTTTGCAATTAATTGTTGGCTATTGATCTGTAGAGTTTAGGTGTTTGGGGAGAAGGATGCTAATAGTTTGCATTTATTCTGTGCTTATAAAATGGATTTGCTTTCAGACAACTCAAAAAAAAAAAAAAAAAAAACACCTTACTGAATTATTTGTCCATCTTTATGTCCTAGCTGCTGGATCAGACTTCTGAAGATCTCACTCATTCATGTTTTTAAAGTATCTCTTGGCTCCTCCTCACACTTTTACTACTTTAATGGTACTATCCAGTATTAAATTTTGGCTTGCTTCCCAGGGATGAGACAGGAACAGGAGATCAGTGATAGTTCTGGTCAGCAGGCTGGATCACACCTGACTCCATATGACTCCAGAGCAGTCGTACAGATAGTGAGACATTGTGTGAATCTTTACCATGGCCTTCACCACAGAATGGGCTTAGTTACTGTTACTCACTTAAATACTGCTGGTTTGCAGTTACAGGCTGTCAGAGTTTCATTCCACACTGTTTTGGAGCCAGAAGATACAGGTAGTGTTTCCTTTTTTCCTTCATTGTCCAGTTGGACTCCTGTGTTCTCAAGTCCATTACCCTCTGTAGCTGTTCAACTCATATTTGATCATGAAAGCAAAGGTCCTTCAAAATAGTGCTGTCTGCTTTCTGCATTATTTTTTAAAAAACGTGAGGACTTGAGGCACGCAAACGTTTTCTTTTAGTTTTGGGTTTGTTTTTTTTCAGTCTGATACCATCTATTAAAGGAAAAAAAAAAAAGGCTCATAAATCTAAACTTCAGTCCCACTGTGGTGGCCATTGTGCTTTTGAGTCGGTTGCCAGGTGTTCACTTCAGCCAGCTGGAGGCTTGTGGCTTGTGCCACTAGCAAAGAAATTGGCAGAGACAGACTGTGCCTTTTCAAATGGCTGCCACTGCAAATCTGCATTACTCTGAGTAAGCAAGGTGTTCTCTGACAGGAAAAGATTTTGGAGTTGTGGCGAAAAGGAAGGGGTGGCATCAGATACCTCAGTGCTATTTACTTCTTGCAGAAGTAATAGCAGTAATTTATTTATTGGAGTAGGGCTGAGCATACCTTCAGGGATATAAAAGCTTTTATAGCTGATTTTCAGCTTTGTGTTTAGAAACTAACTTAGGGGATAGGTCTGCCTACTGCAAGTTGCTTCTCCAGGTCATTAATTCCTGGCACCCATCTCTCTGTCATACAGCTGTACTAGACCTCAGTACAAAGCGAGCCCTGTCTCCTTTGGCCAACTTCTCCCTAACATTATTCCCACTCTCCAGTGAATTGTTATTCATCCTTAAATTCACCCGTGTGATGAATATTCATTTCACAGTTAATTATCATCATCCCTGAACAGCTCCACTCAAATAAACTGAACTTCTCACACCACCAATTGTTTCTGTCACTGTTTTGGCAGCATGAAGCTTACTGTCCCTCATGCTTTAATCATAGAATCCTAGAAGGCCAGGTTGGAAGGGACCTCAAGGATCATCTGGTCCAAACTTTTTAGGTAACACTGTAGTTTATATGAGATGGCTCCACACCCTGTCAAGCTGAGACTTGAGACAACTGTCTAATGTAGAGGAATCTAGCGCTTCCCTTAGGAGACTATTCCAATGTTTGACTGTCCTTATGGTGAAAAATTTACCTCATGTCCAATAGGAATCTCCCCAGGAGCAACTTGTGCCCATGAGCCCATGTCTTTTCCATGTGACTCCTTGTAAACCGTCTCCATCTTCTTGGTAGCCACCCTTTAAGTACTGGAACATTGTAATAAGGTCTCCCCAAAGCCTTCTTTTCTCAAGGCTGAACAAACCCAGGTTTCTCAGCCTCTCCTCATATGGCAGGTCCTCCAGTCCTCTGATCATTCTTGTGGTCCTTCTCTGGACCCTCTCCAGGCTGTCCTCATCCTTTTTGTATAGTGGGGACCAGAACTGAACACAGTACTCCAGGTGTGGTCTAACAAGCTGCATCACCTGTGCCATCAGATTTGGGTCAAGTGACCATGATGAGGGTTAGAAAACTCTTCCTTTATACAATGCTTGATGTTTTTGGAAAAATAAGAGAGGCACCTGCCACTCATCTTTCCATGAGCTGCCTTCAATCCCACACCTGAGGTAACAGCACAGTAGATATAAACAAGGTGCTTCTTTACTGTAACTTGCTGATCCAATTTAGATGTCTTTTGTGATCAATTGAGCGTTCAGACATTAATTTCAGTATTTTCAAGTTTTTCTCAGGGGTTGTATTTACTAACAGAAATCTCAGTCCTTAAATTGTCTATGGTAATGGATTGATCTAGATTGTCAATTGAGTGGAAAAATTTTGCTAGCAAGCACCTATATTTCAGTTTAATTTTATGATCTTTTTAGGAAAATTATATGCATTTAATATAGTTTAATGTCTAGTAACTCCTACTAACAAAGAAAAAAAGGAACATAAAGGCTGTTTTCTCTGTTTTGTGTAAATATTATTAAAATGAATAAAAGTGCTAAATAAAAGGTAGCTGCAATAACAGTGGTAAGAGATCAGTCTGTCTGAAGTGTTAAGAGTTCTGTAGCAGATTCTTTACAAGTGAGGTATTTACTGACTGGATGTCTTTGGCAACATTCAACACAATTTTACAGTGTTCTTATCATTATTCTGTAAAAATTAGCCTCAAAACATACTTAACAATTCTGCCTGTAAAAATTTCAGCAAACTAGTCTGAGCAAGAAGTCAACTGAACTAAACAGGAATATATTGACTTCTGAAATTTTCTGGCCAGTATCTCTTTAAGTCTTTCAATAGCAGTGCATCAACAGGCTGCTTCTCATTCAGTGTTTTGTTTTCTGTTCTGGTGTCCATCCCTTCATTCCTTGCTCTTTATACATTCCTCATTTTTAATTGAAATAAACCAGGGAGATGTGGGAAGGGCACAGAGATGGAGAATATACATACTCTTCTTAATGTGTGTGGTGTTGACAAGATGGTTCAAATAAGTATTTTGTATTAGCCCAGTGAAAATGGTCCTATAGTCACTCTCTTCATTGCTCCACAGTAGGTCACTGTTCATCCTGCTTGGTTTTGAGTCCTCCTTATGTTCAAATGCACGGAGTCCAAGCCTTTTCTTTCCTCCTTCCCCATCCACTGGGAGCTCTGTAATTAAAAAATATCACCTCCTAATTCAGTGCTCAGTTCTTCATGTCTTTACTGAAATAGGAATTGGACTGGTTTCTAACAGTTTCTCTGATTACAGTCGAGTCAGAGAGGATCTTGCAGTGTTTTGAGAGAAAAGTGATTTAAGCTCCTACAAACAAATGTTGTGGGTTTTTTCCACTCAAAACCACTTCTGGATATGCTGCTTGCATCCTTTGCCAGTTGTCCTGTTCAGCTGTGCTGTTTATTTCCCATTGGCTCTCACTGCTGTGTCTAATATCAGACACAGTACGAGATGGTGCAGCTCAGGAAATGGTGAAGCAGCTGGTAGGGAAATGAGACAGTACTAAATGGTGGATAATGGAAAAAAGGCAAAATCCACATGTGATTTGTACCCTATGGGGGAACTGTTTCTCATGAAGACTGAACTTGGCAGGTTTGCCTGAAAATTTGATAGGAAGAAACAACAGAAAAGAGCTTTAAGATCCCTTTAAAACAAAGCTGTCTGCTGGAAGAAAACTTCGTACAAAAGGATATTTAAGCATTTCTTTTTTAAAATCTGAAAACCATTCCTTGCCTAACTAGATATGGGCTTGTGGTTTTTTTTGGTCTGTTTTTTTCCCCTGTAAAATAATGTTAAGTCAAGATTGTGAAGTTTATAGTTCTATGTTTTTACTTTTTTTGTTTGTTTTCCTCCTCCTTAATATACTGGCCAGATATATGAAGTGTGCTTTTTGGTATATGAAATAGTTGCTGCTACAGTCCTTCCAGGACAGTGAACAGTAGAGCTAAAGTATGTTTTCATAGAGTAAAACCAAAAGAATTGAGACACTTAACATTCCTCTAAAGTTGTTCTTAAGTGGGCAACATGATTCAGAGTCGCTGGGGTGCTGGACAGGGCCCTCTTCTGCCTGTCCCAACACCTGGTCTCTAGTGTCCATTAAAGCACATGAGGTTTGTCTAAAACAAAGGAATTTATTTTTTTTTTGTTAGCTGTGGCCTTAGTGATGAATTGGTATCTGCACAGATTCTTTTAGTGGTATATATGAATGTCTTTGAACATGGTTTAATACACAGTTGCTCTCATTTTTCCTTGGTTCTGGTATTTCCCTGGTGTCTGTGTTTTGAGTGCCTTCTCCCTTATGTGTCCCTTTTCTGATCAGGACTTAATTACATTTTAAGTGCTTTCTGTGTTACTGTCTCCACCACCTCAATTAGTTCACCTCCAGCTGTGTGAATTTTGTAATAAGGAGGCAGAGAGTATTTTCAGTAATACAGAACATGAGCTTTGCTTATCTGCCCATGGCAAGCTGTCCTTCAGGGCATGGCAGAGTTTACAGGGTTGCTGTAGGCTAATCTGCTCTTCTGGTTTGATTTATTTTGTTTGGGTCAGAGTACTCTCAGCTGCTATGGGGGCTCATTATTTTGACTCTTCCCAAGCATCACTGATCAGGCAGTTTTGCAGAACCAAGAATTATGGTGAGCTCACAGGCTTTCAGTTGCCCCCTGCTGCAAAACACAAAATGTGTTGCCTATGAAGGAGGTTACCAGTGTGCAGCTTCTACTGCACAAATAAAATGTCTCACAGGCAGATGCTGGAAAACTTTAGAAGTCATTTTTCTGGGAAATGCTAATACTGTGGGTAATTCCTCCTATGTTTTTCAGTCTGTTAAGATAAAAAAAAAAAAATCATTTTCTAATTTCTTTTTTTCAGGATTTCTCTAACAAAGTTGTTAATAACTTGTAGCTATCTCACGTTAAGTATTCAGCCTCCCAACCATCTTCATAAACATTAGCAATACAAATATGTCCCTTTTTTTGATGATGAAGAGGATTTAGTTTTAGTTGTGGACAGTCAACATACTCGTGATTTGCGTTAGAAAGAGCAGGTGCTTGCCTGCTAATTTTAAAAAATGAACAAAATCAGTAACTTGTTATTTCCCAGGTACCAATTTTATGGCTGTGGCTGTGCAAAAGAAAAAAATGCTATATGGTTGATTCACAGGCTGGAGTGTTCAAAGTCAGTGACTAGAATAGCTGCTAAAATGAGTATTATATACCTAAAAAAGCCACTTGGTATTTTAAAACAATTAGAATTCATCTTAAGAAAGGGCAAGGAAATCGAAGAGGTCTAGATCTGCAAAAAATTTTCCCTGGTAACTCTGATGTGCATTTTAGGGTAAAGTATGTTTTTGAAACTGTTTATTTAATTTTAATAATAATAATGATTTTGTGTGATACTGATTTAAGATTACCACAGAGTATTTTCTGGGGATGCACACCTCAAATGTCTCCACAGTTTTCCATTGAGTTACTTTGCTGCATCTTGATAATATAAAACCAAAAATTACCCTGTTTTGTAGTTGCTGAAACAGAATGTAGTAGTCTTTATAATTTATATAGTTACACATTGAAATATAGTGTAGAAGAAATAGTGTCTGGAAATTTTAGAAAATCTAATAAAGGTCTTGGAAGGAAATTAGTTATAAACAGTTATTGTGATTGTATGTATCAAGATATGCAAAACCAATTATTTCCATTAAATTGTCTTAATATTTATTAAACTGCCATAGAGCTGACCTTTAAGTTTGAACTGCTGTTATCCCTTTGGGAAACTGAACTCTTGAAGAAAGAAGGGAGCAGAAGTGGTCAGATTTTTTTTAAGGCAGTTTAATCTCCCATTTCTAGATCAGATGGAACATTTGATGACAAACCCCTCAAGAGTTTTTTGGGAGGAAAGGGGTTATTTGACTGACAAGCTGTATCCCCAGTTGGCTAATCAAGTAGAAGGGATGTGCCAAGTTGTCTTTCATGTGTTCTCATTTATGTCAGATTGGCACCTGGATGTAATTGGATGTGAATGGAAGTACTGAAGAGCTTGAGAACATGCACATGGTCTCTCTTCATTCTTCCAAGATTAATCTGAAGGGTGTATTTGTTGGTCTAAATGTTACTTACCAGTTCAATCTAAATTAAAGAATATACTGCATGCATAGTCAATTTATTAAGATCATGTAAAACGGTGTCCACCGCATGTAAATTTTTGAAATATCTGGAAAAAAGAAAAAGAAGTACGCAAATATGTGCACCCCTAATCTGAAATAGGACAAAGTCAAACTTTTTAGCCATCCTAAGCTCAAATAGGGGGTATCTTGCAGTCTGAGTTAGTGAATATATGGGGGAAAGGGAATATTTTAACAGTGAAAAATCAGTTTGTGGGTTGGATTTTCAAAACCATGGAAACAGAGTTGGATTTCCAGTTTTATTTTTGGGACATAACCCAGCATCTCTTGAACACCTCACTGAAGAGATGGCTTTAAAATGCTTCATACCACTCTGTGTTCCACCATAGTGGTCTTGCCAGCAGCCTTTGCTCTATAGAAGGACTCTGGTACTCTTCATTAAGAGCCCTGGACAACTTGATCTAACTCAGCCCTCCTTTGAGCAGGGAGATGTGCAATTGACTGCCAATTTCAGTTATTTTAAGATCCTACAAATTCTATATTTTTATGCTTCTGTGCCTATGTTTATGTATACCTAGTATTTCACACATGTATGTCTGTATATATAAATATACATAAAAAAGTAATAGAAAGAAGTAGAAAGGTGTAATGTTCTTTAGATGTTAGTTATCCCACCAAGAAAACAATGGATGAAAATTTGAAACATTGCCTCCATTAGAAAGTCTTTCTAGCTGTGGATGCTTGGGACAGGTATCAGATGTACTTTCAGGACTGACAGCATTTGTGGTGTTGATCCCCAAGGTCTGAAGGGGTTGGCTGGCAGTATGTGTGTATCTATTTGCTGTGACCAGCAGACTTGATGACACTGGAAACTTGCAGACTGGGATTTGTCAAGCTTTGTACCTGAGTAAGCAGAAAGGGTCAAGCATTTATGTTTCCAAAGTAATATGTAGTGCTTGTTCTGGTTCATTATGCTTCCTGTCTTCTCAAAAATCACAGCAAATGGTTCACTCTTCAAAGCCAGAAGCGTTTGTCAAGATTTACAAAGATATTCACTCTTGCTGCTGCTGTCTTTTGTCTTTTTTGATTTCTGTTAGCCATGTTCTGCTCTGGATTTCCAGCAGATTCACGACAAAAAGGAAAGCACACATATGCTAATCCTGTCTGGGGTTTATTGGTTTGTAGGGGGACAATTGCTTGCATTGAATCTCTTCATCCTGCTTCACTTTTTTCCATCCAGGCCCAGCCACATGGTTGGGCGTGGTGGAACATGGAACAAGCAGCACTCTCTTTGTCTACACAGTATTTGCCCAAATGTCCTGGGTGCTTGTTAGTTTTCTTAACCCTTCTGCTGTGCCTCTGGGTCTTTAACTGAGGGCAAGAGTCTTTTGCTGAGAGCAGCTCATAGGATCTTGTACCCCAGGAGAAGCTGCTGTTCCTATTTTCCTTGCTTTTGTGGTGGCAGCACAGTGACAGCAGCAACTGGTCTTTGTGCTCCTGCACACAAGGCACTGTGCTCCTCTTCCTCTGTAAACACACAAGGTGATGCTGGTGGTGACTGCCTTATACATCAGCCCTTCCTTTAAGGGATTTTACTTCTAGGTACTTAGACCTCTCTTTGATACCTGCTCCACTGCAAATAGTTGTTCATAATTTTCAGTGTCTTCACTAATTTGTCAGTTGGAATGTGAACAAGTGCAGCTTCATCAGTGCAGTCTTGCAGAAGCCTTCTCGTGCCTGGAATAACTCATTCACAGGGCAGTCACTGGAACTGGCACAGGGTGGTACTAGCTACCCTCCTCTGCTGCAGCCTGCCTCATTTGCTGCCTGCCCTCTGTTCATGTCACTTCAAAGGAAAATGGGTAGTAGTATCCTTGATACTCAAGCAATTTTAAAATTATATTAAAGTGTCACAGTTGTTGGTGAAAGTTAAGGTGAGGAGCTGAGATACTCTGGGATCATTCGTATTGAGCAGCATCTGTGGTCTGAGTGCCTAGGTCTGTTGAATATCCCCTCAGTAAAGAAAAACATTTCTGGGAAATCTTTGCTGATAGCAGCTTTCTACAAGTATTTCCATCATCATGACGATATGCACTTGCCAGATGCTTTCTCTGAGACAGTCACACCTACCTGAAGCCCAAGTGCTACCTTCTTTACCTGGCCCACTGGCTTCATAGACTTCACTTCTTGATTTACAGCACTGTAAATTAAAGACTTCTGAGCTTTTAAATGTGTTGCCTTCTAACCCTAAGACAGTGAAATTTATAAAGACACCTGCTCTGCAGATCTTTTATTTTAAAAAGGCTTTGATGTTCATGTATCTTAAGTCAATGGTTCGACTGGAATTTTAAAAGAGAAATAACTTCAGTATGTTTAGAAATGAAAGGTACATTTTTAAAATATTTTATAAAACAATCAAAAATGTTTGTATAAATTAGTATCATGTTTCCATCTTAAGTTATATTAGAAAGTGATACACCTATCATGACACCTCTAAGATTGATGTTTGAATGAAAGTGATTCTGCTTTAAATGTAGCTGCCCTCAGAAATTACTACCAGAAAAGAATCTCTGAGTTGTAGGAATATAGCAACAATCTGAGGGTAATTTCACTTTGAAAAATGTTAGTATACAGTTTATACTCTGTTTAATAATTCTGCCAATCTTTCTTAAGTGCCATACAGACTTTGAAACAAGTTACAAACATAACCTTAACTTTGCCTTCTATGAATTGTGAACATACCAGAGCAAAGCTAGCAGTACTTTGCTGTTTCACACTTTGGTTTATTTTGAGGTACAATACTTGTTCATATGAAATTATTTCAAAGAGAAAAGTTAGTTAATCTGTTCTAGATTGATTCATAGTTCTGCTGTCCTTCATGAAAGTCTTATCTTGCTTTCTTTTTATTTTAGGTAAAAAACTTAAGAAAATCTATAGGCTAAGACAGTGGCGAGCTTTAATTTCAAAAAGTTAATGACCAGAAGAAAGGATCCATTATCTATTTCTCCCCTGAAAAACAAACAAATGCCAAAACTTGTAACTGAAAAATTATTTCAGAACCAAGGAATCTTGTAAAGTTCTCGAAAGAAAATTGTAATGCTTTTCTCTTAGAATTTTTTTTTTAAAAACAGAAAATATATTTTTGTGAAAATTCTTCATTTCCTAATAGATTTTTGCATATGGAGAATGAAATTTTAATTGAATGTATTGTAAGACTAGCTTTTTCAAACTCTATTTCAACTGTAGCATTAGAAGAACATTTATCCTCAGAAATGATATTGAGGTTCTTTTTCATCTGTGATGATTAGATATTTTTTTCCCTCTTGTTTTTAACAGGGTAGAGTTAGTGTCATCATTATTTAAGATTAAGTAGGTTTCCTTTAGCAGAAATTTAGGTTAAATGCTAACTCCTGGCATTTGCTAGGGTTTTATAACTCTAAAATACATTAAAGGAGAGATATTTATGAGTACCTGCAGTATAAATTTCACTTTAACAGAATCTTATGAGTGGAAGTGCTTTACCTCATAAAGCCACACTTAAGTAGTAGGAAAGGCCACAACCAGCAATACTTGAAATGTGTTTGAGCTTGAAGGATTAAGTTCCTAGTCAATCTGATAATGACAATATTTCTTTCTAAATTAAACTGAGACCCACTATATCCACACTGTAGTTCCAAAAGCCTTCTCTCTGACATCTTGCTAGTTCCTCTTGAAAAACAAAATCTCTAACATTAAAAATTTCCAGTGATCTACAGAAAGAATATTCCACTTCTGGGAAGAGAGAAAGTTTGTCTATGTCCTTAAAGGGTCAGGATGATTTTCATGCAAAATTTGAGAATTTCATTTCCTTATTCATGTTGATGTTAATAGTAATAAAAATAATAATTAACAGCACTGCAGGAGCATTTTTATAAATACATTGTCTACTCCTGCCCTCTGCCTTTAAGTTTGAAGAATTAGTCTGAAGAAGAGACTAGAAAGAAATTTGCCAGGAGGTGTGGGTTGGAACCTCATCGTCTCGTTCCTCTGGGGAGGGACCTGAGCTATAAAGAGTTTCTTTCTTTCTTTCTCATAAATTTTACATGCCAGAGTTTCCTGAAAGTGCAACCTCCTTTCCTAATCCCTTAGCTGCCTAATCTCTGAATTTCAGGAAGCTCCTTACTGTTGCAGGAAACTCTGATCCCTCTTTTATTCAGTTTCTGTTTGTTATTACCGTTATTTTTAACTTCCTAGCATCTCTGGTGATAACTGGAGATTACTGTAAGAAAATGAAACACATAGATAAGGGAATGCAAGGAAAAGTTGAAAAGCAGTAAAAGAAAACGTACACTATGATGCATTTGATATAACATAGAATCGTATCTTAATCAATTTTTTTAAATTAAAATAACTGCAACTGAGAGTCTGTTTTGGGCTGTAATAGGAGTGTAATTGGTGATAAACATGAGATTTCTAAAGCAAATTAATAGTCAGTGTAATGTGGTAATACAGATTCGTTGATTTTTGGGTTCTTCCTCAATGATTTTCATATGAATGGTTACTGAAGTTTAGTGTATTTGGATTATATTGTCCTAGGAAAGACGCAGCATGTTCTCAACATTGAAACAAGTAAGATCTTTGGCTAAATGAGATGTGAACACACAATGACGTTCACAAAGTTATCTAGCAGATTGTGTTACATGAACGACTTTATGAAGTGGCTTAAGATCTCTGCCCATTTAATTCTCAAGTCCAGTGTACAGCCAGTAAACCACGGTCGTCAGGTGAGAAATGAGAAATTTTAAGGGCTGTTGAACACACTGAATTTAGCAGAGTGCTCAATAGCCCTCAAAATTTCTCATTTCGGAGGGTGCATATGTATTGCTTCCAAAAATTAATGTGAACTTCACTTTCCCCATTTGATTTATGTTTCTTCCCCCCTTCTTCCCTCCCTCCCCGACTCTCTCTGAGTCTCTTATGCTTTGAGTAGCTGGCCTGTCTTCTCATTCTGAAATACATATGATATACTTGATGGTGAAACCATTGGTGTGATTTCAGAGTGTGAAACCACATACACATATTTGCCATGTAACACTAGAAAATCCCAAACCACAAACTACAATTTGCACATTTTCATCCAGAGAATTGATTTTGTGTGTGTTTGGGCAGGGAGTATCCTCAGAGGAACCACCTCGTACCAAGTATCAAAGATAAAATAAATTTGTGAATCTGTAACATTTAAAGAGACTTTAAAAATAAGTAAATCAGAATTACTTAATTATACCATAGGGTTCATAAAAGGCACATAGTAACAACTTGTCCAGCTATTCCAGGTTATAAATAATTAACATTTTTCTGTAAGCTCTTTCTCCAGTTGAACAGATAGGTCAATTAAATAATTTAAGCAAGTATTATTTGTTGTTCCGTTATTAGTGCAAAATATTTTTTTTCCATAAGGGAATAGGAAAATTTGAAAGGAAGGTTCTTTTTGGTTATCTATTTTATACACTAGTTTTGTGGTTCTCTCTTACCTGTTTTGTTTGGACAATCTTATCTTGATTTAAATATTTATTTATTTGAATAAATACGTACTCTTCCAGTTAGTCATTTGAAATCAGCAAAATTCTTGGCAAATAGCAACAGTGTGGAAATTCCACAATTCTCTAAGTCCAGTAAGTTTGCAGAAATACTAAGTAGAGGAGCAGGATCTCCCTGCTCTTTCCCTTGGGTCATTTTTTAATTTTTTTTTTGCGTGTGCTGGAAAAGCTAGAGTTGCAGAAGGAGTAGCTGGCACATGTCCGAAAGACACTGAGATAGTCCTGAAGATGCAGTGGGATAAATGCTTTATATTTGCATGACAGCTCTAACTGTAAGTTTTGAACTGCACTGCTGGCTAATTTGATGCTGTAGTAAATAAATACTGAGTGGGTGTATCTGGAATTTTGCTTAGCTCTCTGTTGGTGAATGGAATTGTAGTGGTGTTAGAGCTGGCTGCCTGTTCAGCTGCCTAATTCTTGTTTCAACACGAGCACCTTAAATAGCAAAGGCACCACTGGCCAGTGGGATCAAACTTCTTTTTAATTGCTCATCTCTGAAGATCTTTTTTTCAGGAAAATTAAGTTGCTTAAAGGTAGAAAAAAAGGGAACTGATAATTGAAATGCTGATTTTATTTTTTTTGTTTAATACACCCAGCCTTCTTTCCTTTTCTTGATCAATTTACATTTCTTTATACATTATTTTTGGTAAAAAGAAATTCTTATCAGTGAGGGACAAAATATTTGTATTTTTAACAGTTGTGTTACAATAGGCTCCAGAGGTGGAAATCCTGTTATTATCTTCTATATCTATCAATAACTTCAACCTTTTTTTTCCTCTGCCTACCACTCATGCAAAAACTTGAATTTCATATTAATGTTTCCTCATTTCTCCTGTGACTGTGTCTTTTTTGGTAAGACTAAATCTATCATAAATCCACACTTGAACCACATCTCCTTATGGAAATATGTAGTATTTTAGGTAACAAGGTTAGATATGCAGACTAAAAGCAGCCACTTTTGGCATTCTAAGTGCTTTTCAGAAAATGCATCCCATGGGAGTTAAAATACTACGAAGGCTTGTATACTTAAGGAATAGACTATTAAGGCAATATGTTGCATTAGACTTCAGTTGAATATGAGTTACAATATAAAAAAGTCACTTTCTTTTGCTCCACCAAAAAAAAAAAAAAAGCTAAAATATTGAACATGTTAGCTGCTACATTTTGAATTAACATATAGACTGAAGGGTAAATTCTGTGCTTCTTAAACATGTGTAATCTAATTGCCACTTGTGAGATTTACTGGGATGAATTTTCCCCTTGGCATATTCAATTGCAAACAGGGAGAATGTGGGCTGCAGGCTTTTGGGGCAGACATCTGCCTGGAGTGGACATCCATGTAGAGATGTGCCTGCATCCTTGCTCCCTGAGGACAAGGCATCAGATGACATAGTTCATGAAGTTATGAGAAGCTTTTTAATCACAGGAGAGTTCCTCAGCTGGTGAAAATAAGTTGAAATCTGCTTTGAAGGGGAAGTATATTCAAAAGATTCTTCTGGAGATCACAAGGTGTAATTTAGTTGACAGAGACATACTCGAATATGAACCCTGTGTTGCTGTAGTACTTTACAGAAATCCAAGTTAAAAAATAAGGATAGTACTTCTTTTTGAGAGAAAAAAGAATGTTGTGAGGCAGTTTCGTTGGAGATTATTTCTGCAGTGTGGGCCTCAGTCAAAATTCAGACTAGCATTAAGGCTGATAATTAATCCTGTTGGCTCTCTTATTTCTTGAGAAAAGAATTAAGTATGTTTTTTCAATATAAATGTTTCTTGATGTACATCAATAAATGGTCCCTCTTTGGAAGTGACTTATCAGTAGGGCTTGTGAGAAGCACTAAAGACCTGCTAGTGCCTTTAAACACAACTGCCCATATGTATGAGCCTAATTTATTTTAATTCTTTGTGGTTTTACAGCTAAATCTTAATTTTCTTTGATAATGTGCTTCTTTAAATGGCAATATACCTTTATTCCTTCATCTGTCATAAATTTGTGGTGGAGTGGACAATCTGGACTGCACCCCTGCCTGTGATGAGCTGGCTGCTGGTTGTGAGCTACTTGCCAGCAAGATTTGACATTGCCCTTCCTTTCAGAGCACAGGTGCAGCACATGGAGTCAAGCTCCTGTCTACCTTTTTAAAGTAGCTCAACTCAGTTAAGCAGAACTTTAAATCAGGTGTTTCACAAGAGGTCATTGACTCACCTCTTTGCTACTGAAGCATGTTTGGTGAAATAAGGGACATCCACAACTCCATTTAAATGAACAGTGTAGTTCTTCCAGGGTGATGCAGAATCAGCCTGCTTATATGATTCAATCTGTGTTTTGTTGACATTACGCTCTGGCTTAGTAATCTGGGACTGTTGCTGACCTTTTAATTCTTGGTTTATGTGCAAGTCCTTTTTGTATTTGGTAAAGAAAATATATGAATTGATGTGCATAATTTGGAACCATATTTTGTATAAAGGTGATTTTATTCATTTAGTGCTGTAGAAAAGAAAGTAAAAGCTAGGCGTGTAATGCTGCTGTGATGGTTTGATGTGCAACATCAAGATCTGCACTCTTTGTGTCATACAAAGATTAGGTCCTTGCTGTGTAATTAAACAAAGTGGAGCTTATTTGTTGTGTATATAGTTTAGAACAGGCCTCAGAGAGCATGAAGAACACTGCATTAGTATAGTAGATAAAGTTCAAATGTCAAATATTCGCTCTACTGCAGAAACTACACAGCTGCTTCCTAGCATCTTGGGTATTTTCTCCTAACCATCTCCATCAAACCTCATTGTCAGCCTCAAGGCATTTGAGGTACTTGGAGAGCAGAACTAGTGAAGGTGGCTTAAACTGCAGTTTCTCAAGTGTAGGGCTGAGACCAAGTCCTTCTCCTATGAACAAGATGAAGAGATCAGAGCAGCGATGGAGGACACTGGAGGGCCACCATGTCTGTCTTGCTGCTCCAAAAGGAGCAGTGATGGCTGGTGCTGCTGGGATGGGCCAACTAATGCAGTGACAACACCAGGGCACCAGGATGACCTTCCAGGACTCTTGCATAGGAAAGTGAGGCTATGGACACTTATTTATCTTCACTGCCTACCTTCTTCCCCTGCCCTCTAGAAAGGACGTTGCCATTCCCTGAGCTGAAAGTCAGCCTGTGTGGGCTCTCACTACAACTGAGAACTTCAGGGATATTTTGATGGCAAAAGAAAGATTTACAGAGAGAAATTACTTTTAAAATTAGTCATCTCAGCATATTCTAGATTAGCATTTGGTTTGTAGAGTTTGGTCGATATCTTCAAGAAAATACCAGGGCCTTTTATTATTTCTGGAATTGTGCTTAAAATAAGAACCATTCCTCTTACTGGCTGGTAAGTGGATTAGTTTGGCAAATTAAAGCTTTAGTCAGGATGACAAGTAGAAGAGAGTATTTGTCCTCAGTCTCTTTATCAGTGACTCTTGTCTCTAATGTTTCTTTTCTAGAAATTGAAAGAATACTGTATGCATGTTTGATACTGTAGTTAGTCTCTCAAGGTGGCATCCCAGGTCTGATGTTCAATTAGGGAGTTCTGTTCTGTAATCCTTATTTAATTAGAACTCTTTGTCTTACTCCCTGAGAGTTGCATTTGTAATTGGATTCTCACAAGTGAGAATATGCAGAGGCTACCTCAAAGGGAAGTTGTAATTTGCTGGTGTGCATTACTTACCTGTAGTTCTTCGAGAATGTTTCCTCTGCATATTCACATTATGGGTCCTGTCCACCTTCTGTTTATCCTCGGATTTCCACTGCCCTGTAGTTGCGGTGTTTAGTAAGAATAACTGAAGTATTGAGCACTGTACAACTCTTTAAAAATCTCCGATTGCTTGGTGTCATGAGGTGGCACTTGTACAGTCCTAGTAGTCACTGCTCTTCTAGGAAGTTCTTGTAGGTCACCAGCACTGGAGAACCAAAACCCACTGGTGTGAATATGCAAGGACAGCACTCTCAAAGAGCAAGCCAATGGTAAGTACCCTTTCTTTGTCTTCTGTGATTAACCAAACATTTCAAATGTTATTTTGTAAATTCCCTATTGGCAAATTTGCTGTGCTCTCCCTATGATAAAAACATATTGAGATTAATTTTAGTGCTGTTGCCTTAGTGACAAAAAACAAGTATCTGTATTTCTAAGTACTCACTTCAGTTGTAAATTGATGTGCTACTATCAGCGTGTGGGTGTGTACACAAATTTGAGTTATAATATATATTTCTATCAGACAAAAAGGCACAATTATGGTGCAGTATTATATATTTTACAGAGTTGCACTCTCTTAGTTGTATTATACTTACAGTAAATTAGATATCAGTGAGTCACTGACCAGAAAAAAAGTCTTGTTATAGTATTAACGATGTTAATCCTCAAAACAGATTATCCAAAAGAACATCACAGGTATATTGCTTTCCACTTCTAAATTTTTTTTTCTGAACTTTTGTTTTTTCCAGACATGGAATTCTGTGAGACTCCTCATATTCTGTGCTCTGGCTATCAAACAGATTTACATGGTGTAGCTGAGCACAGTTACCCACTAGAGGTGGGCTCAGATGTGGATACTGAAACAGAAGGTGGCACGTCTCCAGATCATGGCCTGAGGATGTGGATGAGGGGGATGAAATCGGAACACAGCTCCTGTTTGTCAAGCCGGGCAAACTCAGCATTGTCCCTCACTGACACTGACCATGAAAGGAAGTCTGATGGGGAGAATGGTAATAAAGAAATGCATCTCATATACTGAATAGAAGTAGTAATTTATTTGAAACTTTTTTCTTCTAATTATGTTTTTCTTTTCTTTTTTTTCTTTTCCATCTTCCTCCTTATCCTCCTTAGGTATCTGTATTATATGAAAGGTGGAAGGGTTGTATTGTATTTATAGTGTAGATAGTGTAGACAGTGTATTTATAGTGTAGGTTGAAAATAAGACAAAACAAAGTGTTTTTTTAAAATGTCATTATTGTAGAGACCATTTACTTCCCCACTTCTCCATTATTACCCCTTAGGACATTTACCATTTGAGTTTAGTGACCTATGAATTAGACTCTAAGATAAACCTATATATATGCATTTATATCATGTTTAATGTGAAACTGATCATGCATGTGCTAGCTTCTGGACTTAGCTTTAAGACTCTAGAGGCAGGTGACTTCAGAAATACGACCTGGAATCCTAAATGTTCTAGTCAGCTGTAATTTCAGGCTACACCTGAAGACATGCCTTTATTGGTAGGACACATCAAACAAGTCTTTGTCATATCTTAGTTCTGTATTTCTCTGCATATGGAGGGTGGATTTCTAGGTTGGGTTTCTTAGGAAGCTCTTGTGGGTTTTTTTTATTTCGTTTTCTTTGGAATTTTAAAAATTTTCATTCTCTTTCAAGATCTTATTCTTTCAATACATCTTTTTACTTATTTGCTTTTCTTATGCATTAATGTGTCACAGAAGTGGTAAATGTGTATTTAATTAAGTAACGGGGGGAATTTATAATTTTTTATCTTTGCTTCAAAATTGTTGAAAATCTGCTCTAAATGTTTCCTTAAAGAGTATAGTAAAGTAAAAAAATTGGTCATACTTAAGGTCAACAAGCTTAGCTCATATTTTAATTTCTGTATTTAATAGCTTCATGTTATGGTGGTTCTAAATATACTTAAATGTGTATTTTTAACTGGATTAAGAGATAAGGGAACCAGTGAAAGTGGCAGATTGACACTTCAGTGTTGACAGTGATACATTTTAGTAGACCTATGGTCATAAGATGAAAGATCTCAGTCATGAATGTCATTTCTATAGTTACGTTTTGAATTTGTCAAATACAAAGCTGGTAATTTATAATTTCATCTGCATGTTTGTCAGTACCAGTGATAATGTCCAATATAGGCTCAAAGACACTAGATTATCTACATGATAAAAAAAGTAAATAAGGTTTTAGTTCACAGCTCATTTTTAATCAAAGACTCCTTTGAAGATCAGCATTCTGCACTATCACATTGTATTGTGTTGCTAGAATCAGTTAATTTTCAGATGCCACACCGCTTGCACGACAATCAATGGATGCCTGCCTTCTTGCTTCTGCTTCTGCCACGTTCTGTGTGGGATCCATCCTCTGTGTCCTGGTTTCAGGGACTCTGTCAAGTATTGGCGTGTAGGGGTTGACTTAGGGTTAGGTTTTTTTGTATAGTTCCTAAGATATTTGGTTTTGGATTATGTCTGATGGAATTGAATCTAATCTGCCTGGAACTGGTTGGCCCTTAGCCATGAAAATTGTTTAAAGGGAATGCTACCTCAGAAAGGAATGTGTGTACTTGTACCATTCAGACTAAAAAATACACATGGTCATTTATATTTTAAGATGTTGTGAGGATGATGTATTGAAAGCAGATTAAACATGTAACCAAGTTGTGTATTTCAGTCAGAATGCAGTGGTGCAGCTGGGTATTCATGATGTTTTGCCAGGCATACCAGTTGCACTAAATAAGTCATCTTGCTATAGATGAAAACTATTGTAGGTAGTAAAGGAAATGCTTCTGTTACCTTCATTGCCCTGCATTGCAGAAACCATGGGTTGTGTCATTACGATAGGAACACAATCATTGTGCTTCACCAACAAAGAATGGAGTGGTTTCTTCTAAATTTTAATCAGGGGGAATGGTGTTAATCAATTTAAGCTCATTCCCTGCATGGTCTAGAATAGAAGAGAGTTGTGTTTTTGCATGTGGCTTTAATATTTGGTTCTTTGTAAGCTTTATAACAAAATTTTAATTAGAGATTCATGGTTTAGCTACATGAATACAAATTTTAACTAAGTATTTGGGAGAGGAAAGTGAGGGCAAGAGTAAGTTGGAAGAGAGAGAAACTGACAGCACAAGGTCATTTGAACTCTATTGGTTCAAACTGGTTGTTTCTAGGCAGGGTCGACAGAGCAGGTACCCGTGCCTCCTGTGGCCTTGAGTTATTATAAGAATTACAGTCTTGAACGTTAATATGGATAAATTTGAAGACAAAGATGGTTCAAGCTATATTCATTTGTATTACCTAGTACTTTACAGGTAGGTTCATAGTCAAGATTCCTGATCCAGAGAACAGCATGTTTTCCATCTGGGTTGGCACTCAGTAACAAAGCAGTCTTTGAATACAGAAGTTCATAAATCTCTACTTAAATGAAGTACTAGATGGAACATCTTTCTCTTTCTGTGCAGTTATTTGTGCCAGGGGATTTATCAGAGAGCTACAAGTGTTGCATTTATCCTTGTCAGTTCCTGCCATGGAAGTAGACTTTCTTTATGCCAGCTGGTAACATCTGTGGTGTGAGAATCAGTGAGCACAAAAGATCAGTTGCTGGAAGTTTATTAAATGCTAGTTCCCATGATACTGTCTAATTGCTGTAAAAATAGATATTTAGAAATTCTGGCTTTCAAAGGATTGACCAAGTGGCATGTGAACACAGCTATTTGTAACTGGAGTAAAAGTCATAGAATGATAGAATGGTTTGGGTTTGAAAGGACCTTTAAAGGTCATCTAGCCCAAGCCCCCTGCAATGAGCAGGGACATCTTTCAACTAGATCAGGTTGCTCAGAGTCCCGTCCAGCCTGACCTTAGATGTTTCCAGGGAGGGGGGCATCTACCACTGTTGTGGGCAAACCCATTCCAGTGCTTCACCAATGAGATTAAAATTAATGAGGAAGATACAGTTCTTGAATTGCTTGAGAAAACTAATTGCTGTCATTGTCTGTATTTTGAGAAAGTCACTTGGTTTTTGTTGTTTGGTTTATTATTTTCTCTATGAGCACAATTCTACAAATGCAGAATAGCATTTTCAGGACTCTTGTTTGTTTGCTTTACATTGATCTGAAGCAAATACACTTTTGCAGGTTTTCTGCTTCTGAGATATTCCTTGAATTTCTCATTCATTCAGAGCTCTAGCAGGAGGTTCCCTGACACAGGGTATATACTTTATTATGGACTCTAAGGAGCCCTGTTTGAAGAGGTTGCCAAAACCTCTGTCGTAATCATTGTTTAAACACACTGGGGTTGTTTTAGCAACATTGAAGAGGTTGTGTGAAACACCAACATTGCCCTTTAAATTAGTATTGTCAATATTAATGGCAACTATTAACAGCATGTTAGTGCACAAACTGCCTTTAGTTTTGCCGGATGCCAAGCAAAATATATATTAACTGCAAGTAATGCATGACCAGCTTCTTGGGGATCATTGCTTATCTCTGATACAGTATAAACAGCTCCATGAACGCATGAACAGTGTTACTCTACAATATTTGAATGTCAATTTCAGACAGAAACACTACATAATAACAATATAAAAAAAAATAGGTACTTTATTCCATTGAAGGAGACTGCATTTACCCTCAATTTCCTGAAACAAAGGTGTCTGTCATTGCAGCTTATCAAAACGTTGAGTTCATTGGTTTCGTCTACCAGATTACTGAGCTGGAAAATATGTTTATTTCTTTATTTTTCTGGACTAAGGCTGTGGTCCAGGGGAGGATACGACCTTGTTCTACAAAAAGAGCAGTTTCATTTAGACTTATATCTAAAACTGTTTCATGTTACATGGATCTGCATCCCACACTAGCTTGTGTACAGAAAAGGAGACTACAGTCCATTTTGTATCCATATTGTCTTCCCTATTAAATTGTTCATGTAGTTCTTATATCTTGATTTACAGGATGTCTGTGCAGCTGAGAAGCAATGAATTTTACTTCAAATGCATTAATGCCATGCCATAATCTATTTTTTAACCACATTTGACTTGTTTGCACAAGTCAACTCTTTTAGCTGCTGCGTCTGACTGAGAGCTAGTGCCGAACTTGAGCAATTTCTACAACACAATTTTTAACCAGTTTTAGATTGTCAGATTGTTTTGAGATAGAATCATAGTTTTCTAGAATGTTTTAGGTTGGAAGGGACCTTAAAGAACATCTAGTTCCAAACCCCTGCATGGGCAGGAACACCTTCCACTATATCAGGTTGCTCCAAGGCTCACCCAACGTGTCCTTCCACACTTCCAGGGAGGGGGCATCCACAGCTTCTCTGGGCAACCTGTGCCAGTGTCTCATCATCCTCACAGTAAAGAATTTCTTCCTAACATCTAATCTGAATCTCCCCTCTCTCAGTTTAAAACCATTATCCCTTATCCCATCACTACAAGCCCTTGTAAAAAGCCCCTCCCCAGCTTTCCTGTAGCCCTTCCAGGTACTGGAAGGCCACTGTAAGGTCTTCCTGGAGCCTTCTCTTCTCCAGGCTGAACCCAAACTCTCTCAGCCTGTTTTCAGAGAAGAGGTGCTCCAGCCCTCAGATCATCATTGTGGCCCTCCTCTGGACTTTCTCCATGAGCTCCATGTCCTTCATATGTTGGGAACCCCAGAACTGGACACAACACTCCAGGTGAGGTCTCACTAGATAGAGGGGGAGAATCACATCCCTCGACCTGCTGGCCATACTTCTTTTGATGCAGCCCAGGGTACAGTTGAAATACTTTAAAGGCTGACTTCTTTGGCTTGCCCCTCAGACATACTTAGATGGTTTTGTGCAATTACTTTCTCTTTCTCAACTAAATAGTGGGAACCAATAACAGAGTGCTGGATTCCTAGTACTAGGTGAGTGTACTGTGAAAGGCACACTCAGTCTTGGAGCCAGATTCCTGTTCAGTTCCCTTGGCTCCATTATTTTATGACAGGTACACACAGGCTATAGTTCACAACAGCTTCTTTGAGATTTGTAGGCAAGAAAGTTAAAGGTGTTAGTACAGGCTGAAATACCACTAGACTGATCATAGAATATAGCTTTAGAGTGCTTGAAATCTGGCCAGGGGATTTATTTTTTTAAATAACATTATTTGTCTTTTTAAAAATGAAGCAAGAGGGGGAATAAAAAAAAAACAAAACAACAACAGCTATGAAAAAATGTAGTTGTTTCCTTTTTCCCCACAGAAATTATTGGGAAACTTTTTTCTTAACAACAGTTTACAAGATCAGATTCTGTTTGGAATAATAATTTTAATAATATCAATAATTTTAAACAGCAGACTGCAAAGATAGAATAATAATTGTAGCCATGTATTAATAAGTAGAAGTAGTAGAGAAAAGATCAGTGACATAGGAACATGTAAAATGAATCTAGTGTAATTCAGCTAAGTACTTGTTTTATACCCTGGGAGCAGTGGTCCATATAACAGAGTTTTTAACTCTCTCTAAATCTCTGGGTTTTTTTTAATTTGATTGCTGGGTGGATGAGTCACTTTTGGGCAAGTCATCTCAGCTCTTTGCACTTCGGAGCCGGTATTTTAAAAGTATCTGTTAAAGGGATAAAGACACTAAATTAGTAGAAGAAATACTGGAATTGCTGATTGAGAAACAGAGGATTTAGGTAAGGGCAAGGTTCTGATTTTATTTATGGTGTGTCTCAACAGACCTACTGTGAATTCACACCTGTTCAAATTAGACTTGAATTTGACTCTTCATAAAAGTCTTCTGTTTAATGCAAGAAAAGTGAGAGCATTTGGATTAATGTTGCTGTTATTTAATGTTATTTTGTGAACAAGCCAGGCATTAAGCTGGTCTCTGGCTTTCTCATTTCTCCAGGAAATTATTACCAACAGCTACATGATAATAACAGTACATGCTTTGAGAAGAGGTACACATGTGACTGACTCTCTTTGCAGAATTGTGTTTGTATCTGAAGTTTTTCCATCAGATCATTGTCCAGTCACTCTCTATTTACAGTAGTGCAATTAAGATATTGAGTCACAAATTTGCAAGTAAAGCAATTAGGTCAAATATGTGTAAATAGCCTTGGAAATATAAAGGTTAACATTAGTCTCAATCCCATTGCATCTGTGCCATTTAATATTTTTTCTTTTCATTCCTAGTGTGCTTTACTATGCCTTTTTACTGTGACATGGATTGTGTTCATGTTTGTACACTCCTGTCTGCTGCATGGTTTTAGTCATCTAAGAGATGAATGCAACCCCATCACTTAAACAAAAAGCAAAGCCCCCATGGAAAAGTTCCTTTGACTTCTGGAAGTTTACTATGGCTTGTCAGATATTTGAGCTGTGATAGTCTCAGATATCTGACAGAAAAGGTCCAATAATCTTACCTTCTTTTGCATCTGTTGTGTTTTTTACTCTTTTAGTGTTTAGATGGTATGTATGTTGGTTGCTTCTGCTGTTGTTTCAAAGAAGCCTCCTCAGTGTCAAAGGAGTCTCTGCAATAAAGTAGCAGTGCCTTTTGTGGAGCTTTGGAGTATACATTGCCATTGTAACTGCTCTCCTGGAGTTGTTCAGGGTGTAAGATACTATTGTTGATGTCAGAGTGGTTCCTTTGGAAATGCTACTGTCTCAATGGAAGCATGTGAGTCATCTATGGATATGTGAGTGATGCTTCTGTAAGCACAGCAACATCACCTGAGTTTGTAATATCATGGAAGTCTTGCATTTGTGCCCCTCGCATTTAAGCCATTTATGAAATTGCACATATATGGACATTCAGCTAATGATGAGTTGTTTGTCAGTATTGTGGGGAACATTCTGCCTGTTAAACTGAGTATCTTCATTTCTTTTTCTGTCTGACAAGAGTGCTGCATCTCCTATTTTAATCTTTACAGTTTTCATATAGTGTATTAAAATCAGTACGCAATGTTAAAACATTCCCTTTATTGTGTTTCTCTTTTAAGCACAATGAGCACTAATATATGACAAATATAATTGTATTTAATATTTTATATTAAATATAATAAAACAGTATTTAGAACATAGACATTTTTTTTATATTCTATAATCCAAATTACCCTTGCCCACAGCATATTAAAAAGTATCCGTGCATTTGCACAACATTGTGTAATATTTTTAGCCCTGTTTTCTTTCATGGGTAGCTAAAATGGGAAGGGAGAGAAGCTTGAGGAGAACAGTCAGGTCTAATTTTTATCCCAGAAATGAGTAACTTGGCATTAGAGCTCAAAATAAAAAAAAAAATTAAAAAAAATAAATCACTTGGCTTCCTCCTGAGTTATGCAGAAAGGATAGTGGATGTGGCTTAAGGAGCCTGTAGCAATATAAATTATTGCTTCTTCTTTCTTTTGAATCCTTTTGACTTTCTCAGATGGAAATGAGAATGCAGGAATAGTATTTCCACAAGTATTTTACAGTGCCAAGGCATGTTGCAGTGCTGCAATTCTTGGGAACTCAGTTTATCCAGGCTGCCACAGGGGGGAAAGATGAGATGGGACAGGCAATAAAGCACCTGCCTTGCATCAGAGTGCTGAAGTGCCAAGGTGTGAGGATTATCTGACTCTTCATTTCAGCAATCTTTGTAAGACTAGGGGGATGCTGAACAAAACACTTTTTCTGTTCTTAAATATGTACCATACATGAGGACATCTCTGGGCTAGTGTATTGCTGGGAACAGTTTCGTTTGAAACAATCAACATGTCTATCCTGATGTTTTGTTTAGGTTGTTTTATTAATAACTTTATAATATTTTTTGTTTCTTATCTCTTGTTTACCATTTAAAATATGTTAGTAGATCAGAAATCTGCTTTACAGAAACAACCTACAATCATATTTTATCTGTGTATGCTTTGGAATAATTTTTTAGTTCAATGCTGGTTTTGTTTAAAACTTAGTTTGAAATACAAGCAGTTCTCACTGATATGTCTGTAAATGTAAATGTTCCTGAGAGTTGGAACCTGTTTTTCATCCAAGTTTAGGATGTTCTGCTGAAAGCTGCTTGGGGAGCATCATTAGTGTAAAATAAGGATAGGAGATAAACTTGTGAACTCTGATTGTAGATAAGAGTTAGGGCTACTTGATAAATAAGACCAAATTACTTGTTGGGTTCCTTATGCCATCAACCAGTATGGGTTTAAATACAAAGATATCTGGAGCTTTTTTCTTCCCCTTCACGAAATGCTTTTCAGCAATTCCAAAGTATAATACTGTAAATGAGATTAAAAAAGGGATCTAGCAAATGAGTACAGAATTGGTAGAAAAGTGGAAAATACTGACAAATTATCCTTTTAGAGTCTAGCAAGGTTTAATCTAAATACCATTTCTTCTTGACAGTATGCGATCTTCTAAGAATTTGTTGTTGTCCTACCATGGATGACAAAAGAATGAGCTACTCCTCAGCCTTTTTTTTCATTTGTACCCATTTAGTTCACTGTTTATTATATTACAATAGAAAGTTTTGTCTTAAATTCTTATTTATTTTTTTTTTACTATTTAATTCCCTGTTGCACTTAGGAGGAAGATTAAGATCAGCATAAATCTGTATTATTTGGCATTACAAATATTAGCGTATCCTCATCTTACAAATGGGAAGAATTGATAGTAGCAAATAGCTTTGGTCAGACCATCTAGAAGAAATATATAAAATTGAGAAAGTGGCTGCTTCCCATGGCTGCAACTTTCAGAGTCTTCTGAAAGTGAAAGCTAAACCAAACATATCAGACTATTTCTTATTTCCACAATAGAAAATAGGATAAGAATGGGACGATGTATATGAAATTACGGTTAGTTTGTACAGAAGAGTGCAGATTTGAATACTGCTTGTTTCAACTTGCTTTCATGTACAGGTCTTACAAAATGAAATTCACCATTTTAGATACTAATTTTGTTTTCTTTAATCATACCTAGCTCTACACTTTGACTTTATATTTTGTAACATGAACATAAGAGGAACTGTATATAATTAGCTCTCCTAGAATACGGGTCTAGGAGCACTGAATAATTCCTACAGGCTGCTTCCTCTCCCTAACAGGTGGTTTTGAATAATATTTTAATTAGATTTACATATTCTGATGACTAATTATGTTGCTGCTGTAGTTTCTTTATCTTAAGTTTCTACTCCAGGTAATTTGCAATGTAGATTTTATACAGTGCTTCACATGGCTGACTGTCAGTTCAGCAGCACGTGTCTGCGTCTGATTGTAAGTTGTTCACCATGAGATGTATTGGCAGTGGGGAGGAGCAGACCTTTGGGCAGCAGAAACCAAGTACTGTAAAGTAACTATTTTCCTCTGCCTTTGGTGTTATCCCAACAAGGAGCTGGGGAGAGTCAGTGATCTGGAGGTTCCTTTATTCTGTGAAACCACACTTCCTAAAAGACATATGTGGGAGGAAAGGTCTGGAAGTGAGGATGGCTTAGGAGATCAAGTCAGGATTGTTCAACTCTATTGCTAGAAACCTTGCTAAAAGCTACAAAAAGCACATAAGAAAGCCAAGGGACAAAATTTAAGGGTACTTCTAAACTGTGTATGGCATTTATTATGGTTCATAGCATTCCTCCCTCCCAACCTCATCAGTTTTGTATATTAGAGCCAGTTTATATCTTCTTTGACATAAATAGAAATGATATCAAGACACCATGGTGCACTGGAACTAAAAGAAAAAAAGCCATCGCTATTTTAACTACAGGCAAGTTAGGAGAGAAGCATTTCTATCTGTTAAATGGCCTCCTATCCCCAAATGATATGCATGGTAAACAAATGTCAACACATTTTCTGTGTTTTCAGCTGTGACTAAAAATTTTCTGTGACTCCAGCTACTAGACTTTCTCCCTGCTTTTCTTTCTCCCTGTTTTTCTTCCTCTCGTATAGTTTTAGTGATGGTTATGCTAATAAATGCTGCAGAGTATTACTCCAGTTTGATGCATCCAGTGTTGTCTTATCTTTGGGGTGTATTTGTGGAACACTTGAATGTTATTGATGAACTCTTAATTTTCTCTTGGCTGTTGAATCTAGTCATTGTAATGAGCATTACGAAATGGTGCTCTGGGCTTGTTTACATCAATGCAGTAAGCATGTCACTTGCTTTGAAGTATAAATGAATTCACATTTGTAAATGAGCTTGGAATATTTTGTGGTGATTTATTCTTGCCTTTTCCAAAATAATGTTACATTTCCTATCAACCAAGTACGATGGCCAAGGAACAGTTGAAGGTATATTTCCTGTAGGAATGGGTGAAGCCATTTCTTTAATGAACCTAATGTGAAAGAAAGAGTTTCCTTGTGGTGTGGTGTGTTTGCCTGTAGGATCTTCACCATATTGTCACTCCACTCAGCTATAACTCGTTGCTGGGTGGCTCTCTCCTACCCTCTCAAGCAATGCCTTGATCTTACAGAAAGATAGCAAGTAAAAAGGGGGTCTTCAGGCCACGAACTCATCCCAAGTTTTCCATAATTACACAGTAGAGGAAAACACATTTAATCAAACTTTCAATGTAGCTGTAACTGCAATATGATTTTCCCTTTCTGCCTACAATTATTTTTTACTAAATGTAAAATATAAATTAATATTGTCACTTTATGTGTACCAATGGCATGGTAAGTGCCCTTCTCATTGCTTTGTCCAACAGCAATTTCAAGTGGCACTTTTGGTTTGACAACATCATATTTGATTAACTTTTCCCCAGTGTTTCTGAGATAGCAAGCTTTCTGTTATTGTCCAGTCATTCTAAACTATTTTAGAGCAAGTATTTTACTGTTGTTTGAAGTGGTAGAATCATAATAGGTGCTTTGAGTTTGTTTTTCTGCATAATTTGATATAAACATACCTCCATTTGAACAGTCAGAAAGTATCTGATGTAGTTTACTTGAATTCAATCTTACTTGATTTGAATCTACTTGAAATGTTGGCGTTGGAATCACATGATAGAGTTGCTTGCATCTTTTGATTATGACAAAAATCTTAGCAGCAGAATGTACCTAAATTATGCTAACTGTTGCATGTTCTCAAACTCCTTCATGAGGTAGTGGTGTGTTTTGTGATTTCTTCTAGCTGATGCTCTGCATGAGGCAGATCTTGTTGGTTGTAATACAGCTGTGTTGTGGGGATGGCAATGGTTGTGTTCTCTCAGCTGTTGTCAGAAAGGGGTGCTGCTTTAGGTTATGCCGCTGAGCACAGGCAGGGGTGGAACTCTTGCTGTAAAGGGGTGAAGCTCCTGATGAAAGGAAAACCTCCATATTTATTTTTATATACTTGATAGTTTTTCTCAAGAGACTAAAAAATTTTCCAGAATATTACGTAATTTCCTTTTATAAGGAAGATGATCATGATGAAGTCTCATTTGTAGCCACAGAAACTGCTTTTGGAATGTCAAGATAGAGACAGTGAATATGCACTTAGCTTATGATGGTGGGTGCCTTCCTGGTGTAACTATAAAAGGCTTGGTTTAGGCCTGGCCAGAGGCCATGTCTTGGTAAGTAAGGTGATGTACAATTTCTTTGTAGTAGCTCATTTATTCAATTTATTCAACTTATCCAGGTCTACATGTGGTATCTTGACTCTCAAGATACATTTTTATCTCAGTAGCCTGAATGTGAGTAAAGAGCTATTGTTTTGTGTGTAGTGAGAGAGGAGCTAGAGCTGCTGTTCTGAGGAAGATGGCACCCTTAGTTAGTGGTGTGTTTGCCCATACACAGTCAGTGTGTTTGGGGTTGGCTGTTGGTATTCTGCCAAGTCTCTGCTGCCTTTTGGTGTCTTCTCAGTGCCAGTGGTGTAAGGGATGCTGCAGTCCTGAGAAATCTACCTACCTTGATAGGAAGAGAGAATATGAGAGATGATCTGTGGTGCAGGAGGAAGCCTTTGCATTCTAGTGAGCACTTGTGAAGGTGGGCACAGTGGCTGCAGTCTGCCAGGGCTTTGCTGCCAAAGGCAGTAGGGCCCAAATGTTTTTCTTCCAGAGTGTCTGTAATTGTTCTCCATTTAAAATTGCAGTTCTTCCTTTCTAACAAGGGGCGCTGCCTGAATGCTTTTTTGTGATGTGCTCCGTGTGTCTACAATTCTTTTATGTCTTTGCCTGTGGGGAAAAATATAATTGAGTCATTCTTCCTCAAACCTGCGTGGCTGTGTGTTCAGTCAGTACGATGTTCATCTCAACATTGCTATTGATGGTTGCATTGATTATTTTTATTCTAGCTGGTGATTCTGTCTCCATTCTAGCTTTTTAATTTTTAAAGTTCACTTCCTTTTGAACAGCAAATTCACCTGTTTGGTTGTGTGCATATTTTGTTAGAAATATAATCTCCTGAATACAGACTTCTCCATCGTAGCTAATAATGTACAGTACCTGAAAGCTCCTTTTTCTTTTTGTAGCCTATCTTTTCCAATACATTTTCAGATTATTGCACTACAGTTCAATTTTTATTGGATAATTTTAGAGCATAATAATTCATTTTTGATGCCTAGTACCTCTCATCCATGTCTGAAGTGGTCTACATTATTTCAGTCACTTGTTTTTGTTTACAACTTTTCTCTGAAGAGAGCTTTCTGCATTTTGTCTCAAAATATCTTTCTATCTGGTATCACCCTTTTAGTCTGATGGTATCCAATTTCCTTTTAATACAAAATCAAATAGTAAGCATTTTCTGTACTTTACCAGCCAACTAGAGCTGAATTTTTTGAGCTTTCTTGTTGGTATCTTTTAAATTGGTGGGTGGCTAATAATGGCAAAAAACCTAAATCATAAGGATCTGGAAAGTAAAAGGATAAAAAAAGGTAGAAAAACCGTTTTATCCTGAATGCATTTATAAACAACAGTACAGCTGTACATAGAATGAAATAAACATGTTTATGTGCAATTACTTTTTACAGTGGCATGTAGTGATAGGACAAGGGGTAAGGGCTTTAATCTGAAAGAGAGTAGATTTGCTTAGACATTAGGAAGAAATTCCTTAGCGTGAGTGTGGTGAGACACTGGCCCGGGTTGCTCAGGGAAGCTGTGGATGCCCCATCCCTGGAAGTGTTCAATGCCAGGTTGGATGGGGCTTGGAGCAACCTGGTCTAGTGGGAGGATGATCTTTAAAGTCCCTTCTAACCCAAGCCATGCTATGATTTCTATGATAATTTAGAATTTAAACAATGCTTATTAATGTTAAATAAAGAGTAATAATAAGTAAACAGTCTAAAATAAATTGAGTTTTTGTTAAAATTTTTGTAGAGTTTTTTTTTCATTTGTTGCTTCTGTAATAGATTAGAAAGAATTATTAACTATCTTCTGCTTGGGAGAAAAAAAAAAAGAAAAATAAAAAAACAATACACATCCCTTCAGATTGCAGAAAGCTACATCAAAGCCTGCAGTTTCATTTCAGTTGGGTTTCTCAGGCTCTGGAAGAACTCTTAAGATAAGGAATCATGGTCAAATTCTGGCAAGAAACCATTAAGAGAAATGGCGATGACTTGCCATTTTCAAATGGCTTCAGATTATTTTCTTCCAAAACTTAAGGCTTGTGTGGTCATGAAACAAAATAGAATTCCTGGCTGTGAACTAATGTAAATTGATTAGGCTCTAGACAGCTGGCAGAGCTCAGGTTGTAGGTTCCCACTGGTGAAGTTTGCAATAGGAGTCAGAAAGCGGATACTTGAAATGACCAGCAGCCAGGTTGGAAGTGGAGATATTTGGCTGTTAGCTTTGCCAGCTCAGATCATGTTTTGATTATAACCTTTGACAGGAATTCCCTGTATCACCAAAAATCCATGGTCTCCTGCACTGCTATCCCTGTCGTCATTGCCCTTTCAGTATATAATGATGTAATTTGCAGTTTTGTGTGTCTGTGGGGAAAAAAAACAACAGTAGTCAGGTGCGCTTTGAAGTGTAGTTGTCTGGTTCAGGTGTGCAACATAGCTGCCAAAAGAGTGTGGCAGGAGCTTCCCATCCTGCTGTTTTGCCTCCTTCCTGCCATTATGTTCTTTGGTTGCTTGCCTCTCTCAAAGTCTCCTAGTATCCTCGGAGGACATCAACACATTTCTGTGATGATGTTGCTTAAGTCTCTGATAATATTCTGAAGCCTGAATCCTTAATAAATATCAGTGTGCTGATAAAGCTGAAAAAACAAGCTAACTCAAGTCAAGAAGTGGAAACATGAGGTGTTAAATTAGTTTTAAAGCATCTGTATAATTTTCAGAAGTAATCATTCCTGGAGAAATAGAGGACCTGCTAATACTTTTGTTATATATGTTTTGAAGTGTATGACAACCTTGTTGTGCATGGCCTTCTAGGTGCAAGTTTGGGGTTGGCTGCATTGCTTATTTTGGTAGGTGGCAAATACCTTCTCTGTCTGAATAGAGACAATTAAACAGTCTAGCAACATTTATATGCCTTATAGAAGTGAGTGGTTGCACAGAAATCAATCAAATTAAAAAGGTAAGTGAGTGAAAAGTGTGGAATTTTTGAACTTCAGTTGATAAATTTGCTGTTGGTTTTTAGCTTGACTTGTACAACTGAAACATCAAAATTTCAATTAATTTGAAAAGTGTTTAAAACTTCCTCACATTCCTCCTCTTGTTTTCATATATTGAGCCATGTGCAAATACAAGAAAAGCAAACATCCCAAAAAGCAGCTGACTGGGTAATCGAGCATTTGCTCCTGTTCATATGGATAATTAATGTATTTGGAGTACTTCAACTGGCTTGTGTCAAGCAGCTTGTGTTGGTAAATTCAGATTTTGAACCTTCTTTGGATGCTTCCAATAGGCCACCAGAACAGGAAGAAGACAAGTAGGGAGGGATGGTTGCCTAGAAATTCTCTACTACAAGTAGGTCTTTCTTACAGCCTCACTGTGTTTGGCTGATTTATTTACTTCTAAAACATTTTCTCTGTTTTAAAGATAGTGATCTGAAAACAGATGACAAGTATTTTAATGGCTTTGTTTTTTTGATCGGTCGTTGTATTTCATTAAGAATTACAGAAAAAGAATCAACCTTCTAGTGATCTAACTTGATTGATTTTAAATGTCTACCAAATTCAATGGCATTTCATAACTCCACATCTTTAAATTAATTTATTTGATTTTTCTCTTGAATGTAGCTTGTTTCTGCTAATATGAGGGCACCCAGGGGATTAGCTTGAGACATGCTTCTGGGTCCCCTCAGTTGTGTGATAAGCTGATAACTGTGGCTGAAATGTGTAGTCATCCTAGAAGAAAATAGAGAAGTAGAAAGCTCAGTTTCATTGAGCTGTCATTTCAGAGGCTGAAACATGAGAAATTGTAGTGATGAGAAAGCTGTAGTTACTCGTGTTCTATTGGGTGGAATTTAAAACATTTCAAAACTCTGGTGTTGTGTTCATAACACTGAATTGCCGCTTTTTAATAGATGGTATAGTATTTGAAATGCCTATGTTCAGCGTACACAATGTGCTCTTGTGGCCAAGAAGGCCAATGGTATCTTGGGGTGCATTAGGCAGAGTGTGTCCAGCAGATGGAGAGAGGTTCTCCTCCCCCTCTACTCAGCCCTGGTGAGACCTCACTTGAAGTATTGTGTCCAGTTCTGGGCTTCCCAGTTCAAAGTGACAGGGATCTACTTGAGAGAGTCCAACAGAGGCTACGAGGATGATTAAGGGACTGAAACACCTGCTTTATGAGGAAAGGCTGAGACACCTGGGGCTTTTTAGTCTAGAGAGGAGAAGACTGAGGGGGGATCTAATTAGTGTCTATATATACATGAGGGCTGGGTGTCAAGAAGGCAGGGACAACCTCTTTTCACTTGTGTCCAGTGATAAAATGAGGGGCAATGGACTCAAACTCGAGCACAGGAAGTTCCACCTCAACATGAGGAAGAACTTCTTTACTGTGAGGGTTACAGAGCACTGGAACAGGCTCCCCAGAGTGGTTGTGGAGTCTCCTTCTCTGGAAAGTCTCAAGAACTGTCTGGATGCCTTTCTGAGTGATCTGCCCTAGTTTTTGGTCCTGCTCTGGCAGGGGGGTTGGACTTGATGACCTTCAGAGGTTCCTTCCAACCCCTAACATTCTGTGATTCTGATTCTGTGATACATAATGAAGTTCATCCGTTAATGGAATAGTAGGAAAAAGGCCAAAAATAATCCTGATCAGAATGAGACACTACCATAGAGACAGGTCACAAGAGAAGGTTTTAGTTAACTGTGTTAACCTTAGCACGGGGCAGCTTTCTAATCTCCTGAACAGCACTTCCAGGCAGTGACTTTAATTATTTGTATTAAAAGAATGCTAATAGAGTCACATCAAAATCAATGCTTTTTTTACTTCATGTCACACAGACATCATTAAAAGATGAACCAGTCCCCTGTAGAGCCCAAAAGATATATATATATTGATCATTTTCTCTCTGTTACCTTTCACAGGTTCATTCTGAGCCTCACATAATATGCATAAAGCTCTTAATACAGAATTTTGTTATTAACTGTGAAGAACCTCATTATTATCTTTATCTGTTATAAAGATGGTATCAGGTCAGAATTTGCACAAATGTTTAGTTTCTGCATAAGAAACATTATCATGCATTATGTCAAGGATGGTTGTTTTTTGTATTTTTAATTTATTGAAATGTTTGTTTCCCACATAGTATTTTGTAGCATAGGAGTTCTAATAGTTGAAATAGGGAAGTGGAGCAAGTGGTACTTGCTCTCTTCATTGCTGTTGTCTATGTTTAAAAACATTCATTATCAAATATAATTAAATATAAAATTTTTAGGTTTTAGATTATAGATAATATAGGTTTTTATTGCAGTGTTAAAACTTTGCTGGTCACTTCTTCAATCTCTGAAAAGCAGGGGTGGGGGAGCATAACATGCCACAGTATCTGTGTTAGGGACATGAAGATCCTTCTGAGAATTTGTAATGAAAGATGTCAGAAATGTGCTTCTTATCTGATAGTAAAGCTGCAGACATGAAAAATATCGTTGCTGACACAGAAGTCAATACATAACATTTCAAAGATCCACAAGAAACTGAATGAGATTCAGTGCAGGGAACAGTAACCAAATGTAAAATATTTAATAGGAACTACTTGGAAAGCAGTAATGCAGAAAGGGGCCTTAAGGGCCAGTAAATGAGATAAATGGAGCCAACAAGTCAAATGCTACTTTGGGCTCCCTGTGTACATGCATCTTGTCAAGGGTCAATGAAATATAGCAGATGTCACTGAGGCTTCTCTGATGAGTCAGTTCTAGGCATTTCAACACCAGAGATGTATAAAATTGAAGAGACTCTCAGAGGAGTGCAAAATGTGATTATGTCTTTGGGACTTGTTATTCAAGGGACTAGATGACCACTAAGAGGTCCCTTCCAACCCTGACAACTCTGTGACTCTGTGAAATGTGTTTTTTTTTTACAAAAGGTCTGAATCAGTACAGAATGTCTGAGTTGTCACTCAACTCTGAAACAAGTATTTGGGGGAAGAACTTTAAAGGTCTGTAACATCACAGGTGCTTCACTAAGAATACAGTGCAAAATATACAGCAGACTGTATCTGCTAGCAGACATAGACCCAGCAATGGTGGTTTAGTAGCTGTAATTGGCAGTCTGAGAAATTTAAATATGAAATCAAAGACAGTTTTTAAACCATGCAGTCATTCAACATGGGAATAATTTGCTGAGGGACAGTAAGTCCTTAGTACTTAGAGCCCTTAGGGTCTGAACATTGTTCAGAACATGCTTGAGCTGAACCTGGCATTAAGGGGGTTAATGTGAGGGTCACTGGTTGAAATTATAGTTCTGATTGTGAAGATGATCAGACTGGATGAGTGCACTGGCTCTTTCTTTGCTTCATAATCTGTAAAGCTATTATATTTTTACTGACTATTACATTTTTCAAACATGTCTAGTTTAGAGTAGTACGAAGCAGTAAATGAAGTGGTAGAGGCTTTGTGGCTGCAGTTGTTTAAAACCAGCCAACACAATTGAGTGTATAATAGAAAGGACATGACAGGCATGTGATTCATTGATTGCAGTTCTTCATCAGTTTGTAGTCAAAGGAAATAACCTGATAGATCTTTCCATCTCCGATTTGTGTGATACTGTCTGTAGTTCTAGCAGCTGCCCTAAACGTTTGGCAACTGGCCCAAGCCCAAAAATTAACAGTAGGAAATTAATTTTCTATAAGCTAATAAGGACAAAGGCCATTCAATCTCTTGTTTATACAGAAAGCTTATTGAATTTGAAGACTATACATCTGGGAATGAGCTGGTAGAATCCATTTTTAAAATAAAAAAGCCAACACATCAGACAAGTACTCGTGCAGTAATCAGTCATTAAATAAAGGGGAGTTCACATAGAATGCAGGTCAAGATATTTAGCTGTGGTAACCCAAATAGACAAATGCTTATTAAAGGTTTAAGCAAAGAAATTAAACAACACATCTAATCAAACTGTGCCAAGATTAAATCAGAACTTTCCCTTCATTATCCTACTGCACTGCTGCCCTCCCCTGATGAGGTATTAATTACAGCTTCCTCTTCTCCTCTGTAGTTTGCACTTCAGATGCCAGGTATGGAAGTGTCTGTTTCTTGTGAAAGCTTTCCATTTATTCAAGTGCATTGGCTTTTGCACCTCAGTTGAAGTTCCTAGTCTTCTAATGGGTCCAGGCAGATTTAATTTTTTAGTTCCCAGAGATCTTGGATAAGGGTGGACAGTACTAATTAATCCACTTTGTATTTTGAGTAGCTGATCCCCAAAGTCTCAGTGCAGCGTGTCTCACCAGTGATTACTTTTCATCTCATCTGTCAGAAACTGGCATTGCCATATACTAGCTTTAGAAAATTTTGAATTGGGGATTTTATAGATCTCTTGAGCATGTCAGTTTGTCTTGCCAAACACTTGATGCAGCTACTGAAAATCTTCTGTTGTCATTTCTGACTTTGCTTCAGGATTTTAGCATTGAGCTCCCATAAAGAAAAACATTAAATCCTTTCATATTTAAATTAACTAGCTTAAAGCCAAAAAATACAATTAAGTCTTTTTGTAGTTTGATTATAAATTGGCTATTATACATGTTGAATGCTATTCTGTAGTTTGACCTGCTGACTCAAAATTTACGGCCTACCATGCTTTCACTAGGCTTTTCTCTCAAGGCAAGAACACCTTTTTTAACAAGGAAGTGGGAGTGGCTACTGATTGGTACAGCTTGTTTTCCTTTTATGAATGCAATGATCTAATACAGTCTGTTAAACTCATCTGTGGTTCTGCACTACATACTGCTGAATACTTGCTGTGCAAGAGATGAGTCCTCATCTGTCTTTATTTCAGGTGTATTATAGGTCTGAAGACATATGTGAAGTGCCTATTGACTGTTTTCTACTGCTTAACAAAACATCAGTATCACAGTAACATCTTGCCTCTCTCAGTTGTTTCTGCAAGAACTGTCTATAGGATGTGTCTTGTAGTTACTGTGTGGGACTGATGCCTCTCTTCTAGCAGTCAGTCCTTTCCTTATCCTTATTTAGGATGTGTATCTGTGGATATAATAAGGATATAAGGATATATCCCTTAATGTGAAGAGACAGTTCTGCTTGTCTAAGCCTTACGGGCTATTTCTTTAGAAGAGAACTAACAATTTTCTTATCCATGGACTGGTGTGTGACTAGTTTGATGCTGGTGGAAAAAAAATGTAAAAATTGCCTCAAAACAAATGTAAATCCGGTGCTGTCATTCATCATTGAGACCCAGAGAAATTGGACTGAAATGTGAATATAAAACAGTATATTAACTTTGCTGCAATAAATCAGTGTTTTTAAAAAAGTCTACAAAAGGATTTGAAGTGTGTAACAGGCTACCTTCTCTTTTATTATCCATTGCACTTGTGTGTTACTGTTGCTTTGTGACTCCTGCCTCTAGTGGGGCAGAGGAATGTACGAAAGGCGTTTGTCTCACACCAAAGCGTTACGCTTCAGGACTGCCCCACCAACATTAAGGCATATGAAATGACTGCTGGCCTAGAATGTTCTAATGAGGTCCAGAACTTGAGTTATATGTCAGTCTGGTTTTGTTGTCAAAGCAGAGCAAGTGAATCTGACTGCAGTGAGCCCAGATCAGCATTGTGTTCCATAAGTCAGGCAGTATGAGGCTTCTGAGCAGCTCAATCCAGCTCGGCACTGATGGCAAAGCCCAGTCAAGACTTGTTTGGTTTATAAAAGTAGCAGTACTTTTATTTGGCTTCTGACTATTTCCTTGCGTGAAAACGTTGGTTTGTGCTGGGATTTTTACCTGAGGAAGCGCTGCATGATTTGACATACATTGAGCAAGTTGGCAAAATAGGAACAGACAGGTTCTTATACTCCTCTAGAAGTTATTTGTAAAGTGCAAGCACTTTGCGAGCATCATCATGCTTAGTTCTGCTACCTCATTATGAATTAGCTCAAAAGTGCTCCTAATAGATCATGACAAAGGCACTCATTATATGTGCATACATGTGACTGAATTAAATCATTTATTGCTATCACTTGCATACTAACTAATCCATACATTTTATGAATGAGAAGGTTTCAGCCCTGCTGTATAATCCCATTTATATGGGAGCAGAATTTGCTTCATCATGTTGTTAAAGCAAATACTGAAATCTCTGCCTTTATTCTTCATATAGGCAAAGATCACAGAAAAGTGAACATGTGAATGAAGAGCCTGTATGTGTGTGTGCTATTGTGTAAATTGTTATGCCATGAAATTAAACAAAATATGTTACCAAAGAAATTGGAATATAGATCTTCTGGTGTTGTGTTTAGACATGTGTAAAGGGAAGAAGCTCTGGAACGGAGAAACTCATGTTCCTGTATTAATAATTTATAAAAAATGTTTTCTGGTAAATTAAAAGCTTTGAGCAAAAAGAATTTTACAATGTGTCACCACCTTTGTTAAACCTTGATCTTTACAGAAGTACTGAATATTCTTACTTGCCTACAGGTATGTGTTCAGTGTTGTTTACTTTTTATGTGAACAACGCTGCTTTTCTGTATTTATGCTCTTTCTCTTAGGATAATGACCATTATTCTGAGAATATCAAATCCAGTTGTCAAAAAGTTTCTAGTGTCAGAATTAAAGGTGTGTGCATATGCATTATGTTACAGTCACTATTTGCCTTTTCTGCTTGTGCCCTCTCCCTAGGGACCCATTTTGTGTTGAGTGCTCAACATAGACTGTGCCAGCATGATGACAAGCTATTCAATATTTTATTTTATTTTATTTTATTTTATTTTATTTTATTTTATTTTATTTTATTTTATTTTATTTTATTTTATTTTATTTTATTTTATTTTATTTTATTTTATTTTTTTAAATTTATAGCCCTAAGCCTTATTTATTACCCTTGTTCAAACCTTGTTCTTACAACAGTATTAATTTTCTGTTGGTAATTCTGTGATGCTCATCACTACAGTATTCAGATGCTTCACATATACTAAGGTATTTCTCTGTGCAATAACCCTGGGATACCCTTGAGGGTATTGGCTCCATTTTATGGATGGCAAATGCACACGACTTAGGTGAAAAATACGTTCTAATTAGAACTGCTCTACAATTTATTTTTTTTTTCAGAATATTTCAAGCATTAGTGTAATATAATACTAAGAGTAGCTCTGACGGACAAGTTACAGCTCTGTAGGTTTATAAAAAGGAAAAATAAGTAAATTTATCATGTGACATCAGCTTGTTTTGAGCAGTTTCTAACATCTAGGTTCAATATAAAGATTTATACTACTTGAGCTGAAGAACTTCTGATTGCAGTAGCAACCCATCATCTCTTTGAAACCATCACTGAAAGGAAAAGAAATCCATATATTGCTGTTGGGTTTCACAAATGTTAACTGACAGCAGCTTATTATTATTGTTTTCCTTCCCTCCTTGAAGTTGAGTTCTCTCCCTGCTCTGGTCCTAGTCACCTTCTTTCCAAACCTGAGCTTTGTCCCAGAGCTTTTCTCCGACTTAATTTCTTCTTTCTAGACTTTCCATTGAAATTATAATCACCTTACCATAGAGGTCTTCAAGAGAACTGATCTCCATGTTCCTCCTCAAGTTGTTCTCATGTGCTCCCCCCTTCTCTCCTTTTGCATTTTAGTCTGTTTTAATGATTCACCTTTGCTTCTTGTTTCTATTTCCTTTACCTGGTTTCTGTCCAGATGTTTTCATCTGATCCTCTCACTTGCAGTCATTTAAATCAGCTATCTTCTCCATCGTGCTTATGTGCCATTAAGCTGAGCTCTTTAGGAGGAAAGCTCTGGCTGGCAGACTCATTCTCTAGTGCTGTCCTTGCTGCATGAGGACATGGAGCAGCAAGAACAGAGACCTAAGAACGCTAGCCCTGGGCTGAAGTGCTCTCACGCTGTCTGCAATGTGTTGCCAGCACTTTCTGGTCACCCAGAGCCCTCTGAGGACTTGAGTGCATTCAGTTTGGATGCAAGACTGACATAAAGGCTAATGCTGTGACAATTTGCAAATCTCTTGTTCTAGCAACAGCTAGGGGCCCTGGAGCATGTTAGAGGAAAAGTCTTCAGCAACATATGTAAAACACATTGTCCCTAACATCATCCTCAGAGATGTCTGGGTGCATCTGAATAATCCTCCCTGCTTCCCTTGAACACCCTGAGGTGGAGACCTAGTATGAGAGGTTCATTCCAAATGATTAAAATTTCAGAAAAAAGAACCAAATGTCATATTGCAGTAAGGAATGTTTTACGATTAGACTAACAGCCTAAGTGGTATACCAGCTTCCTACAACTCAAAATGCTTTCAAAATCCACTTTTGAAGTTCTGTAACATTAATTTGTGATCTGTGCCCTACCCTCCTCCCACAGTAATTAATTTATTCTGCAGCTCTTTTCCTCAAAAGTTGCTAGCATAATCCCTGTTACATGGACCTAATTAGAATGACGTTTCTGATTTGATCAAAGTGGTGGAAAGTCCTGTAAGACCTACACACCTATACACGTGTGTGCATATGTCAGTTTCAGTATTTAGGAATATCTCGTTATGTAGTAAAAAATAAGTGTCTATCTCTAACTGATAATAGAGAATTGAGTTTTACAAAGCTTTTGTAGGTTGCCCTGCTAAAAAAAAATTGTTCAAAGAAAGTCAGTTAACTTCCATTACACTTCATTTAGAACATTATGAAGGAAAACTCTGGAGTGTTTTCCATAAGGTTTTTTTTCCTCCTACAGAAGGACAGATATAAAATTTTAGTGTATATCAAATTCAAAACTTGATGTTAACAGATGGAAACTTTGTCATTTTTTAAAGGATGTTGATCTCTATTTCAGTGCATACTTCAAGTTGCCTATTATATATTTAAACTTCTTTATGATCTGCTTATGTTATAATTTTTTTAGGCTTTCTTAAAATAACATTGCCATTCTTCTATGGCCATATGTACACACTTATCATACTACCTTGGTGGTATTTCTCTCAGAAGCTAGAAAGCTTTGCTTTCTTTCCCATTCTGCTTTTTTCAGTAGAGAAGTTATGAATGCTTGTGTGTTTATGGACCCCAGATGCTCAGCTCTGGCATGAGTGTCTTCAGGAGCAGCTGGACAGCAGTTGTCTTTCCTAGGATTTACAGGTTTACTTCCCTCCGGGAGCGGTGCAAGTTTTGCTGGTTGGCACTTCGTCCTGCTTGTGTGGTTTGGATTTGAAAGGATATGTTTGCAGGGTGTGTTAATTTTGGAGGTTAAGTCCTTGACGCAGCAGTTGGAGTGTACTGCATTCAGAGGATGTTTTGGGCTTGCTTGGTAAATCCATACATTGATTAATGTAATTTCTGCATGTGGTATTTAAAGATTGATTGACAGTGTTACAAATGTATGTGTGTACATGCATAGATCTCAACTCAGTAAAAGATGTGATTTATACCCTGAGGAGTTTTTAATTTACAGGTGATCTGATGTTTGTTCCTCTGTTTTCAGCTGTATAGTGATGATTGTGCACTATTATCTCAATTTTTAAAAAATAGCCAGTGAACAGTCATATTGCAATGTATTGCATTGGTGTCTGATACTTGCAGTACTCCACTAGCCTGAACACATTTACCAAGCAGTCACTTTGCTTATATACCAAATAATTCACCTGCTCTGCTAGGGAGTGACAACAGTTCCTGCCCAGTATCTCCTTGTTTCTGAATCCAACATTATCCAAAGTTTACTATAGAGTTATATTTTATTCATGGGTGTGGATGATGCCCATAATCTAACCAGGGAGCATGAACTGTTCTTTTGGATTTCCCTCATTTGTTCTGATACATATTTATCTGTTTGAGAACCACAGTAATCTAAAGAAGCTGTCTTTACCTTTGGGGGAAAAAAGAAAAAGTCCATTCCTCGTAGGATCAACTTCATTTAGGAGCACTGAAAAGAGTGATATCATATAAAAGAATAAAACAGTCTGACTTTTAATTTCTATTGCTGAGACAGCTGCACTTTCCTGTAGTTCCTTTGCAGCCTGTCTCACCCTGGTTCTGTTCTGAAATTGTGATTCAGGCAAATATGTTTTTCCATGCAGCATCATACTTCAGTTGCAAGAATTGCTGTGCACTAACCCATTTTTATCTACACTGATGTCCTTAGATAAGATGCATTTAATTAATATAGATTTAATTATTCCCAAGAGTACGAGTATGTTTTTATACTGCTGGCTGTGCTTCCTATAGAAAGCACTGGTTTTGCTAATAATGTCTTTAAAGTTAATACCTTGCATTAGCTTGAATTATTTATTAAATTAAGCATGTGCTACCACTTAGTGACCGGACAAATGAAGAAAACATTTTTGATCTTCAGTTTTATTGGTTGAGTTATGCTTTTGGAAAGTGAAAATTCCACATTCTTTGTGTTGTGTTGTTACTGAAAGCTATAAACTGATACTGTGATGAACAAATTATTTTGTTCCTGTAGATTTCAGCATACTTCTAAAAATCCTACCTAGGGTTCACCTCAACTATTCCACAGTTACTTGGCACACAGCCATGGATAGTAAGAGACCCTTCACCTCATTCCTCCTTTGAAAAGCAAGACTATGGAGGAATTTGTTCTCTTCCTGTTTTTTTTTTTCTCTCTTCTTTCTCCATGCTTCGAGGAAGGAAGTAACTCCTCTTTGAATTTCAGTCTTGAGTCTTCCATCAATCCTAAAGCTACTTCCTTCCTCTCCTGCATGGTTTGCTTAAGCCAAGAAAGGCTCTCCTATTTCACACCTGTGTTTTGTTTGTGTTTTTAACTTTCGTTTCCTGACACTTTTCCTCAAGAGGAATGTAGTTTCTGAACATATATCCAGGTGGTCACTGATGTCTTTGTGTCCTTCTAGAATACGCTTTGAAACCGTTGTCACAGACATGTAGGACTGGCCTTAACTCAGCACTGGGTGGCTGTGGTTAACTCAAAAGCAGCACAGTAGTGTGGGTGTGTTCCTGCTTTGGATCAGAAATAACTTTCCAGTAGCATGATGTAGTAAGGATTGTGGAGATGTGTTGTGAGGATGTGACAGAGAATATGGGGACAATGTACAATGAAATAGAGATATAAATTGAAGGTGAGAGAGAGAGAGATGGGGAGTACCCCGAAAGAAACTGTGGTGGAAAGAAGAAAGAGGAGAAAATAACAAGGGAAGCTTAAAAATTTAAATAAATAAATAGATAAAAGAGGAAAAAAAAAGCTGTTTGTACAATCTCTGAAGTTGTGGAAAGAGGTTGCTATGAGATGAGATTATGATGCTGGAAATGTCGTAGGAAACAGCATACTCTCTTCTGCTGTGTGCTTGGAATCCTAGAGAAGCTGTTAAAGCAATCCAGTGTTTTTCCGTTGATGAAGCATGTAGGCAATGTTTTTATGCCATCTAGCATTCACCAACTGGTGAGTGCAGTCCTGCCAAACAACTTCCTTAAACAGTGGTTTCCCTGAGCTGACACCTGTCTGAATATTCACAAGAGTACTTACAAATGCTGCCAAAAAGAGATATATTATTAACTTGATTCTCACAGAACATCTTTCCAAATGAATGAAAGGTCAGGACATGAGAAGAATATCTTGCTGCATTAGCAAGTACATTACCTCGATTTTGTTGTTAAATGATTCTGAAGTGAAATGGTTAATAAGGGATCTTGGCATTTAAGTGCTACTAATTAGCCATCTGGGTTTCCTATCAGAAAACCGCAGTTGGCACTAATGGGTGCCCTGTTGTCAATGTCAACCGCAGGGCAGGCGAAGGGCGGGGAGCATTAACTGTGCCCTTGCAGGAGAAGCTGGAGGCAGGGCCTGGGCTGCCGGCCTGATCCTCCTCTGGAGCACTGCAGCCTCCTCAAACAAGTCTACAAAACTGAAGTTTAAAGATAGCATATTCATGGGTATGATGTCTGCAATGTTCTTTCTTTAGGAGATATGGCTGAAGTGCTTTCACTGCATTTGGTAGAAAATAGAGCCTATTTTGGACTAAAAATACAACGTGGGGGTTTGTATTTGGGGAAGGTAGGAAAAATGGTGGGATCATAACATTACCAGTGTCATGTGTTCTGGTACTATGGCAGGAGATTTTTTTCCTTTCCTGGCTGTTTGCCCAGAATGACAAGACTACATAGCGAGATAATTAAATAAACAGAAATCTTATTTCTAAAATACTTTTTTATGAAACCGTTTGTACACCAGGGTCCCTGCTTTACCAGCTCAGACAGAAAGCTGTGATTGACCTCAGTGAGCATTCTGCTGTCAGGAGACACACACAGGACAGGGCCTCCTATTTCCTTATGTATTTGCATAGGGAATGGGATAGTAGAGAGGAGTCAGGAGGAAAAGAAAAATAACTTAGAACTTCTCTTAGTAGTTCTTTGTGGTTCTGGTCCTGTCAACCTGTATTCCACAGATAGCCCATGGCTCAATGGAATTAAGCTTATTTTTAAACTTTGGTAAACTCAGCCTGAAATTGAACAACTAAATCCATAGGTATCTGCCAGCTGACTTTTATGCTTTTTCTTCAATTTTATTTTTTAAATTCATTTTTGAGTATTGTGCACATGATTGCCAGTCAGTTTGTATGTGTTTGCAGGTTTCTGACTAGAAGCACTGAGGGGTGGTCTGGGGTGGGAAGGATGCTGTTCCTTATGTTATCCTGAAGCTATTCTTTCCTTGCTTGTAAAACACACCTACACCACAGATCGCGCTGACTGCCACAATGCTGCCATCTCCTTGATGCTAGCCTCATGTCCCAGTCTCCTCTCAGCATCAGAGCTGACCTACACAAAAAACAGTCAGTTCTTTTGCTCAGTTAATTTTCTGTGCAGGGCCCTGAACTAGTTTACTGTGCAATTGCACAGTTGAGCCAGGCCAGGTGAAGTATCCAGAGATGGGAGAGCGAGAAGAATTATGGATTCTCTGAGTTACATTAACCTAAATTGCCAGGCCAGCTACACCTTCAATGTTAAGGTGAGTGAATGGTGCAACAGCCCAAGCAGAGTCAGCAACTTCTCTTTCTCACATTAAATTGATTTACAGCATCCAGCTTCTTTGCATGTTTATTAATTGACATGTAGTAGTAATCTCTTGTTAAAGTCTTGCTGATGGATGATGAAAAGTTGGCAGGGATATAAAAAAAAAATAGTTGTAGCAACATGTACTGATAAAATCCATTTGGAAAGCCCAATACATTTTGTTTTCAACAAGTTTTGACTTGCATTTAGTTGTTTTGATTAATATATCAATTTATTTGTATTCTAGCACAGCTAATTACATTATAAACACTTGCATCACAGGAAGGTTTGACTCTCTCAATAGATCTTCAAAGTATAAAAGCCTATGAGCTCAATTTTACAACATTAGTCTTGAATGCACCTTGTTAGTACAGATGGTTCTGTTCTTGGTTATACACTGTGGTTCAGACGAGGTGTCTGCAGCTCAAACAGTACCCCAGGCTTGACCATGCTCCTTGTTAATAAAGTACATGCAAGGAATTTCTTTCTTTCTAAAAAGATTCTTCAAACTACTGAATTACCATTTCTCAGATTAGCTTCTTAGTTTGAATTCTGATTGTTTTTTGAGAGGTGTAGAGAGGCAAGATTTAGCTCTGATATGCTTTGGCTTTTCATGTAAGTTGAATTTTGTCACTGTAAGTTCAAGACTTGCTTGTCACACTTATTTCATGTAAGTTTATTTTTCATGACTGGAATGGAAAAGATAAGATGAACCTACTGGGTTTTTTTCTTATATTCAGTAGTTACTTTCATTGGTGCTGTCTCCCTTTCTCCTTCCCCCATTAACATTATGGCTGAAGGCTTGGAGGTGGCTGCTGGAGGTTGATTGCTTAGTACCAGTTTCCCCTGTATCACTAAGAGTTTCTAGACACTTTGTGCAGCTGGCTATCATTGCTTCACTGCCTCTGTGTGTGTGTGTGTGTGTGTGTATATATGTATGTATGTTTTGCTGAATACTGCTTCTGTGATGTCTCATTTCAGATTCAGGCCTTTATTTTTGCAAGTGAAATAAGCTTGCATAAAGGCATTACTCTTCAGAACTGATTTGTGTAGCTTTCAATGTCTGACACATCAATGGATGTTATGCAGGTCCTGAGTCCTGGCTATAGTTCATTTGTCACGTGAAAATCATCTAAGTCACAGAAACCTTTATCTTTTCTTCTGAGTGAACAGAGTCATGCAGCTGGGTGAGTGTGGAAGAGCTGATACATAATGTAAACAAGTCTCAGGAAGATTGGAACTGCCTCTGTGACTTTTCACTACCATGAGAGATCCTCAGGATTAGCTATCATAAGGTCTTTATTCTGCAGAGGTATTTGAAAAGGTCAGTTGGAAAAAAAAAAATGCCCCTTTTTCTCTGAGAATTCCTATAAATGTCCTGTAAGATTGTTCCCAGTTAAACTGATATAAAAGAATGGCAGATTCTGTTGCTTGAGTTGGTCCATGTCCAGTTGTTTCCATGATGTAATTGTAAAATAACCATATTACATTGCAAACATATTTCTGATCTCAGCAGAGGCAGAGGTCACAGTCATCTTAACATGGGTACTCTTGAGAGTTCAACCCTACAACTACTTTTCATATCCTCATTTTTCTTTCAAGATTCACAAAATGCCACAGCCGGTGCCTGCCTGAGAAAGGCCTCTCCCTTGCTGTAGGCTCTGCCACTGGATATCACTTAGCAGTTAGGCTAAGTCAGCAGAGCTGGAGTTCCATAAATTGACATTTGCATAATTTTCTTCTGTCTGTTTCTGCACAGTGGTCTTTTAAATCCTTAACAGTAGACAATGCAGGAAAATCTATCCCATTAGGTTTTGCATTTCATTTGCTGTATTGTGAAACCTCATTCACTTTTGTGGCAACCAATTAAAAAATATGATGGAGTCGACTCTTAACTTCTTAGAGTAATATTTTTCTCAATAGATCTGCTAAATAAAAATATCTAACAAGTCTGTCAAGGTACATGAGAGGTGTCTTACCTACCCCTTCAGCAGAACAGAAAATCAGATTGTAGAAGTCATCTCCCTATATATCCAGTTGTGTTCATAAACCTGTTTTTCTTCTGTTTGGTTTCTCCTCTGTAAACATGTACATTTGGGATGAGCAGCTTCAGCATTGCAGTCTAGTTTGAACAGTAATGTTCAGCGAAAAATGTAATTCTTTTAAAAAGAAAACCTTCCTAAGGCAGTATTGCTAGGATTGGTGTGAGCTTTCCAACACAATATTCACTTTCCTCTCCCCAGCTACGCTATCACCTCTAAATCAGTTAGCTGTCTTGTTCATATTATAATCTAGTCAATTATCTAGACCTGCTTTCTCTAATTTACTCGTACGTATTTTGTTTGGGGTTTTGAGAGGAGGATGGAGAGGGCAGTGTATGGAGCATTTCCTCTGTGGTCCCCAAAGCATGTGTGGGAGTGAGTAGAGCTAAAGGAGCTTTACGGATGAGGCTGTGCTTGGAGCACTGCCAGCTCTTTCTTACCTCTGCAGAACATGACAGGTCTCACATGGGGATCGATCTCCCATAGAAGCATGAAACCATCTCTGATTGATGTGTGTCTCAATATGTACATAGGTACCTCGGGTACAAGTTTTATGCTATGACAAAGCAAATCTTAGTAACAAAAAAGGCTGAATAATAAACATTATGGAAAACATACGTATTCAAAAGTCAATTTTAAAATGTCAGACAAGGATTTTTCATGATATTTACTGATGCAAGCTTTATTTCATGACTCTCTGAAGTGATAGGATGGGTAATTTACAGTAAAACTGTCAAAACATGAATAACTGACATATCATATGAGGAAAATTTGGGTTTGAGAACCCAGAGTAGTAGTAGTTGAGTAGTAGAGTGAAGTAGTTGAGAAGCAAGAGCGAAGGAGTTGTTTGTTTCTACATTGTGTACTTTTGTTTTATGAATATAATGATTTGTGGTCCTACAGTATGTTGGTAAACCCCAATTAAATTATCTTTGTTAAATGTGACTTTGAATTTATGAAAACCAACTCAATGTTCAAAGTTTATTAATAAGTTAGATTGCTTTCACATTGTCCTAATTATTGATGCCTTGTATTTGGCAAGCTCATCTCTGTAAAACTGTCCATGCTCAATTCCTTGTCAATGAGGTGAGAGGGAAACATTGTCAGCCTCTTTATATCCAGCTGAGGCCAGGTGTTGTGCATTAACATGGAAATAGTATGATTAGTGCCAATTATAATTTAAAAGGAACATTAAAATCTGCAGGAACACAGTTTGTCACCCATACTTTTTGTGCATTTTACCACTTGAGCTTCTTTTTTTAGGCATCTGTTACCACTTTCAGTCTTGATTACTGTAGGGCTTCAAGCTGCTGTTTGCATCCACAGGGTAGATGTGTGAGGAGAAGAGAGTCCGGATGATAATTCAGAAAGAGGAACTCAGGTCAGATTGCATTTAATCACCTTGTGTGACTTAACCCTGTATTTTATTATATATCTAAAGGGCATAATATCTGCTGCAAACCTCACAGATCCCAGGGAAGCTGGGGTCCTCTCTGTTGCAGTTGAGTATGTGTGTAAGTATATATGCATCAGTTAGGGAACTGGAAATTGCTGTGGGGTTAGGACTTAAAGGAATGGTAAGTCTTCTGAGAAGCCAGTTTTAGACTTCAAAGCAAAACCTTACTAGATTTATTCACTGGCAGTGCACTTAATGCTCAGGATGTCCTGTGAGTTTGCAATACTTTGTACGTATCGTATTATTTACCTTGCAAATTCAGTTACTTGGGTCAATGGTTACATGTTTTTCCTTGACACCTGAGTGCAAGTCATAGTTTCTGTCTTTGCTGGTTATGCTGCTCACATACCTAAAGAAAATGCTGATATTTAGTGCATGGCTGTGCCATCAACTGTGACTGTTATTGTAGTATGCTTACATTTGAGCTCAAGGCAAGCTAATACTGAATGTGTCCCAACTGATGTGCTTAAAATTTGACAATTACTCTACTTGGGCCACATCTCCACAGAAGTCTGAGCTTTTGCAATGGTCTGGGTGTCCCTCATAGGTCTCAGTCCTCTGCTAAGCTTCTTCCATTGCCAGAGAGCTCTTCTCTACCCTGTTAGGTTTGGAACATAAGTATGCTATGTAGGAGGCTGCCTAAACTTTGCATTTTTAGACATTTGCCAAATTATGCACACATGACCGAAAGAATACCTTTTACCAGGTACCACATCATGTGAGAAAACCTCTACGTATGGTAGCAGGAACATTGGCACACAATGGTGAGATGCTACCTCTGTTCATCAGTACTCAATATTGCCCTATCTGCTGAGAAAGCATCAGAATCTTGGACACTGAGACTCTCTGGATGCCATTGGTCTCTCATATCATGTCTCTCCTTCCACTTGTGGCAGGAAATTTTTCTACTTCTTCAAGCGTATGCTGACGAGAACTGATTTTAGGTATCTGAAAAAAGTGACTGGTTCTTCATCTTTATCTACCCCACAAGGCAAAAGGTGGAATTCTGAATAAAACAGAATAAGGTATTTGTAGTGACATTTGCATAGATGCCGATTTGTGGCAGGAATACAATTAATATGTGCATCTTTTATAAAGCTCCTCCTGCTAGCTTATCGGATCTCTTAATCGACTCATGGCCTGGTGTAGTTGTCTGGCTGCTTCCTTAGGTTCTTCTGGTTTTAATGTAATGGATCCTCAGTCAAATAAAATGCATTATTTGCATTTCTGACCAGTTCTTTCATCTCGTGACGATCCTGAGATGTAGATACTCAAGAAAATCTGAAGTGCCAAAAGTTTAGTATCTTTCTCTTCATATAAATTGACACATTGACTTTAAAGAAAAGCTAAGTACATTTAATATTGACATCAGTCTTGTATCTGCTTCATAGTGTGATCCCTTACAGAACAGTAATGCAAAAAGTAGTTGAAGAGTACAGGTTTTTTTGTATTAATATTTAATCTGATACCAAAAGCACTTAAAGGGTCTAGGGATGTGAGTCTTCTATTAGAAATGGCTTCTTTGTTACACTGAGCAATTACTACTCAAGTAAATGAAACCAAGAAGTTTGTTCCAGTATTGCTAAGTTTTAAAAATTGTTCTGCTGGGAAAGCTTTTGTTTCAGTTTCTGGTTTTAAGAGTTGTTTCTTCAGAGTCAATCCAAAAGTAACTTCCTTGATGTTAAACAGAAGGGTACAAATTAAGGCTAATAAACTGATATTGAGTGAGTGAGAGAGGTACTGATAAATGTGAATGCTTTTGGGAGCATTCTGCAGCTCTTAGCTGTGGAAAAACAGTACAACTTTCTAAAGAAAATAATCAAATCAATGAAACATCAATTATTAATGTTCTGTATTGCCAGAAAATTGGAAGAGCTAAGAGAAAATCGGTATGTTGCTCCAATCCCAGATAATGGTGAGCACACCCAAGGTTCTTCTAAAGATTGGGCCAGCCTGAAAGCAGAGCCTTTGCCAGCTTTGCCTGCTCCCCCAGGAGCACATGAAGAGGTTGTGCTGACAGGATGATGTGAGGATTTCAACTTTCTTTACAAGTCAAATAGCAGTCCTCTTGGTCATGAGTAAGCATGAAATTGTTCCTGTCAGGACTAAAGGAACTCATGGGAAATATAGAAAAGGGTTTAAGAAAATATCATCATTTAGAATTATCCCTTGTTTTCTGAGGCTTTTTTCATTATTTCTGTTCAGTTGGGTCATAAATACTGTTAGTATTTCTACAACATGTTCAGTGCCCTATTGATTTAGGCTATTGAAGTATTTGAGTTTGACCATACAGTTTGGCAGCAGCTCAGGCCCACGTCTTAGTCTTCTAATACAGCAGCAGCTGCCTGGCTTTTTGCTCTGCACTGCTATTACCAGTAGCTAATGTTTGTGCACAATCAGTTGCTCAGTGATTGGTGGACTCCTCAGGGGTAGAAAAAGTAGGTATTAATGCTTAAAATAATCACTGTAGGGCTGTTGTCCTCTCCCGTATTGTGCTGGTGGCTGAGGTGGCTGAACAGTACCACATATTATTGTCCTTTGTATAGCCTATTATGGGTTACTCCAAGTTGTGCATCATCACCACGTGCCAATGAAACATAGAATCATAGAAACACATGAACAGTTTAGGTTGGAAGGGCCCTTAAAGATCATCTAGTTCCAACCCCCTTCCCCCTGCCTCCCTTTCTCCTGCTCTAGTTTTCTCTTGAAGTTTTTCAAATCACTTTTCCTAAAGTTTAAAACTTGCTGGAATATTTTAAACTCAGAACTTCCAGTGTGAAATAATCCAGGTGCTCTTTTGTAAGTGAACTCCAGTTTCCTTGGTGTTCTGCTATCTCAATTCTTAGATGTATGTGTTCATGCTATACAGAACATTACTTTGCCCTTTAGCAGACAAGTAAGGTCCTGATGCTAACTGCAGGCCATACAATTTGGACCTGCTCTTCTAGAATAGCACTCTCAAAATTATGAAGTAATTCCTTTTGAGTCCATCTGAGAATCTTTTTTCACTCCAGTTCTTACGCTGACAGATGGTCTTCCATACAGTTGGAACAGTGTTTCATGCTGGTATCTTAGGTCTCTTGAATTTTAAGGAGGTAGTTTTTATGTTTTCAGTTGTCTTTTAATGTTTCATTATGTTGCACTGCACAGTGGGTGGGATGATCATGTGGGTGCTTTATATACTAATTTTGTCAGTAATACTTTACAGCAGTGCTTTAAATGTCTAGTGGTGTTATTGATTGGCATTCCATTAATTTTAAATATTGATAGGAAATTATTCATTTATTTAATGCATGATTTCTGGCACCTTGTTTAGGTTTTAGATAGAACTGATCTCTTAACTCCAGTCACAATATTTATGGATAAAATCCTTCAACTTTAAAATTAAAAATAATTTCCTGTTGTCACTGCACTAATTATTGTACATACAGTGTCAGTAGGACTATAATCTATCTGTCCAATATGCATTCTGTTCAAATTACATTAATCATAACTTGCTTAGATGTTAGCAAATAGTCCTAGTAATAGTGATTCTTGCAGTCTAGAAATAATGAAGATGTAAATCACTTCTACACATCATTGCCATAATATCCATATGATAGGATATGAAACTGCTGCATTTGCTTTTATGCTAATATTTAAGATAGTTACTCTTTGTGATGGCAGCATGGTATAGTACTTCTGTTTATTTCCAGCTGCATAGGACTATGTCATAATCAATTGAATTAGTGAATTTAGAGTTACTTATTCAAACTAGTCATGAAAGTCAATACTGGTTAAGTATAGTCTGAATTCAAAATAACATTGTGGACTTTTTGGACATGGTGCTTTACATCAGTATGCACACTTAGAGTAGAATTATCCTATGAAATTCTACATGTCATATATAATAGTTTTCAGGTTTTAGTGTGAATATTATATTTTCACTTAGTGCAAATTTTACATGTGTTTTTTTATACTGTGCAATTTGCTTGATGCTTATTCTGCTCTCTTTGGATTCGAGTCTGTGTTCCTTGGCATATTAACAATACTGACTGCAACATTTGGTGATCAGCTCAAAAGCAAACACTTCTGCAAGCTTTAAGCATAGTCCATCAAGAAGGCCACCAGCTCAAAGCTTCTATCTATATTCTTTCCCTGTGGGGAAAATGCTGTAATATTTTTGTTGCCATGTACATTTCACTTCAGAAGTTTCTAAGTATCCCTGAGGTGATCTTTCAAGGTCCCTTCCAACCCCTAAGATTCTGTGATTCTGTGATAAACCTGAGCAGCTGCATCAGGAGTTGTCTCATGGTACCCGTGGGGCCAAGGCAGGAAGAATGAAACTGAGCAAGTTTGCCTAACTCCTGAGCGTTACTATTTTTTTTCAAATGCAATTTATATGTTAAATTACCAATCTATGCTATAGAATTTAGTAAATAGTCAGAAAATTGATACTCTTCCAAGATTAATTTGAATGGGAATATTTAGGTAAAGTTTTCAAGTTCTTCTAACATGGACTCATTGCTGGATTTGAAATTTTTGTAGGAAACTGTAAATTTCAGTTCTCTTCTGAAGAGTAACAGTACTTAGAAGGCTTGAGAGTTTGTCCCTGAGTTTTGTTTATCACAAGGTTATCAGCCATTTGATGGCTATCAACATGCGTGAGAATCTCAGGAGAAGGGGATTTTAAAAGTGTTTTTATAAACAAAATGAATAAAAGTAAGACAGAGTAATAATGAGGAGCTGCATTTGTCAGCTGCTTTCTGAAGTGTGCCATTCTTGTTGCTATGATGATAGAGAAAATTAATACATCCTGTCAGGACCGCATGACAGGAACACTGAAAAGATGTGAAGTGACTGTACACAGTGGAATAAAGGAAATCCACTTTGATCTACCATTTTTTATGTTTTATAATTGCACTTATTATCAGGTCCTTTACACTCTTCTTATTTGACACAAGATCCATTATCAGTGACAGCGTGAATGTGAACATGGGCTTGATTTGAAAAACTACTTAGGATGAGGTAACGGGGGAAAAAGCTTTTTGTTCCTAACTGTTGAGAAAGAAAAAAATGTAAATCATTTACATTAGTGCTATCAGCTAATATCTTCCCAGAAATGCTCCTCTTCCTGTGTAATATTGTTTATATGCTGCATTTGAGTACAGCCCGTTTAATTAGCTCCCTAATGAAATATTTTATAACAAAATGGGACTTTATCATTTGCTTTTATGCCTTTGTTTAGCTGCTAACTAGGGCAGGTCACTGTGCCCAGCCTGAACTAGACACCATTTTCTTTCGTGCTGCATTTTAATAGAACCCATTTAATTTTTTTTTCCTTTTTTTTTAAATGAGTTCTATTGAAAATTTTCAAACAAAGGGATAAAATGCTGTCCTTTTAGCTTTCCATTCTGTCTCTTATCTTTCCTGTACGAGATAAGATGAAGTGCTGCTTCACAAGGAGACAGATTACCAGGTATCGTGTCTTTTATGTAGTAGAACTAGCCTGTCTTTATAGCATCAGTGGTGTGTGGATACATGCAGAATCCACACAGTCATCTTCTAGTATATGAACAAAATACTGGTAAATTGGTTATTCTCTATTTTAGACGGACTTGCAGTTATGCACACAGTTTTATTTAGTTCCTACTGCAATCAACAAGAAGCTCCTGTTTGCTTTATTTAGCCTACATGTCATTTACCTTGGCTTTGGTAGGCAAAGAATGACCAGAGTACTCGTGACATTTCCACACTGCCCCAGGCTCAGCCCAGGGCCATGCTGGAGCCCCGAGAACCTTGGCAGAAAACCTCCTCTAGTTTAAGTCTTCTACCACTATCTGGGAAAGAGAAATCTGCTGCTATGCCCTATGCCTCAAATTAGTGTGTTGCCTGTATGTATATATGTAGAGTTTTAAAATGTAAAATCCTATTTCTTTGAACATGTACTGAAACCCAAACATTTCAGGAAATGTGCCAGTTCCAGTGATGTTTCCCCAAAGGAGAGATCTCTGGAGGTGAGATTCCTTATCAGAGCAAGAGGTTCACAGGGGAAAGGCAGTTGTCAAGGTACTCCCCTGGAAAGTCAAATAATGGTTATGGAGAGAATTGAAAATTATACCCTCATGCCTGGTATGCAATTAGTGTTCTCTCTTTCTCACTCTCCTAATCTCTTGCGAGCTACTTCACTGCATATAAATAATCAGATATTTACTGGAGTAGAGGGACAGACTCCAGCATGCTCCATAGTCAGGCACTCCTGTGTTGTGTGACTGACAAGTTCAGATCCCTGTGCCAGCTCCATTTGAAGAGTGACATATCTCAGGTAGTTGGTGCCTACAGTTTGTCCCACATGTGTGTCAGACAGAGCAAATTAAGCTGAGCCCCCCATCTCAGACAAAAGCCATAAAGACTGGTTTTCTCCATTTGGGAGGAGTGTTTCCTCTGGTTTCTACCCTTCAGTGTTTTCTGCATTGCCTGGTTCTGTGTATATACATTGGAGTCTGGTGAGCAATATTGTCAAGTCTAGGGAAACTGTCACCCTGCATTCACTATTGCCAAGCTTAATAAGACTTAGCACTTCTATACAGTGTGTTTTTATGTTCCAACTGTTACAGGAATATTAAATCACATTCTGCTCTCAGATGAACTGTATCCCCATTCATTGCTCAGTTTTGCTTGACAGTAAGAAATTGGGACAGGAAATGAAGAGCTTCATTGCACCAGTGGAAGCACCAGGAGAGACAGAGAAGGAATGTGTTACTGTACCCATAAAGAGAGTGCACTTGACAGTTCCCTTGAGTTCACCTGGCTTCTGTGAAAGGAAAATAAGTCAGTGTCTCACTTCATCTGTACTTCTCCCCCTCTGCTTTTGGGGAGGAAGCATCCCAGTGCCTTGTCTGTGCTCCAGTGACAACAGTTTGCCCCTATTTTTGGTAGATGTAGGATCTGCTTGTGCTCATTGTGTACTCCACATAGCATCTGCTTGCAGTCCTGCTCTGGCTGGAATTGGTGGTATTACTTAGTGCAGAATTTTCTCACAATTTGTGGAATCTATGCTGGAAATCTTCCAAAAATCTTCCATATGTAAAATCCTAGTGATTTTACAAATTCAGTGATTACTTAAACAGTATTATTTACTTTAACAGCAGCCATTCAAGGATCCTGTACTAATGCAACCTAGTAGAACAGCTTTGTATTTGACTAATGCCTTTGGGGGAGCTTTTATTAGTAGACATGGAGTTTGCTGCTGTTGCTGTGGGGTTTGAGGGAAGGGCGGTTTAGGACAATAGGGTCGTTTTGAAATCAGCATGAAATGTTTCATTTTGCATTGGTAAAGCATGATAATTTTAGTGCTACCTTTACAGCATGTAAAATGGAACTTATGCTTCACAATGAAGAGAATGCAAACGTAAACAATGCTGTCATACTTGGAGATCATCTGGAAGAAGATGAATTACTAATCAGTAAATGCATAAACTTCCCAAGCAATTTTACTTCGTATTAATGTTGGAGCCTGATCAATACCATAAATGCCAACCACAGTTTCAGTCAGTTCAGTCTCGTGAAGTAAAAGTTGTTTTTGCATTAGCTGTGACGTGTAGTGTACAGCAATATTTCTAATATAAATGCTGTAGCAATGTAGTAATATTTGTGCTATTAAATTGCAAGGATATTCTCATGTGATGAATTTTAGCTCGGCAGATGTCCCAGGCAATGGTACTAATTCTTTCTTTACAGCCTCTTTGGGACCAGTGCAGTCGCTTTGTGGCACGCAGAGTGGGTATGGGTGCTGGTATGTGCCCTGCAGAACTGAGCTGGTGACAGATCCTTCCTTTTCCTTCCCTCTTTTTTTCCTTGCCTAATCAACAGGACAGAATTAGAGCTTTGGAGATCACTACAAACTGTGAACTACCCTGGGAGTGTCTCTGCAGCCATCTGCTATTCCCTCGTACATTAGGCAAAATTTTCATCCAAATTTGGACTATGAATTATCATACAGCTGTCTTAGATTACACCTTTGTAGTCAGTTCTTCTTTCTTTGATTGGAACAGATTCATCGACATGTTTCCTTGTATATTTTCAGTTGTCTATTTTTTCTGCAATACGGTATGCTTTACTTTGGGAAATACGTGGTGTGTTGCTTTTTCTTCAATTTAAGATTGCAAAAAATGAACTGGAGGAGTCTCTGAGTGGCTCCCTCCTTCTATGATGCATTTTTCTTTAACAATTTCTACTTTGTAAGTGTGTGGAATTCTGAAGAGTTCCGTTTCAGCTGAATGCTACAACTCTGCTCTTATAATTACTTTTGAAAGGTCATTTTGACATTGTATGTGCTGAAACTGCCTGCTGATCTACACCCATTCTGTCCATCCTCTTTTGTAAAAGGTAACTATAGCATGTATTATTGCCAACTCCTTCCTCCTCCTCCTCCTTGATGCATTTGCTTTGTCTGCATTCAGTCTGAATATTCTGTAATAAAGGCAGGTGGATGTATAAAGCACAGTGCAAGTATATGAACAGAATTGTTCTATGCTGGCTATTCTGTTATTCAGTACTGGGAGATGAGTTTGACAGAGGGTAGTTTCTTACCTGGTTATTGCATCATTCAGGTTGAAATGCAGTAGTCCCATTTGTATTGTTCACAAAATCTGTATGAGGTTATTTACAATATTTGCTAAGAGTCACGTAATTCAAAAGACTGCGGGTAAGCGTTGAAATTAGAATTTAAACATCAGGATGAGGATCAGAGGGAGGCTTGAGTTACTATTCTGTTCTGGACAATAAATCCTAATCGTGGTTTCATGGGTTCCCTATGTGTGTTGAGTCTCAAATTGCTGTTTAAGTATCAATACCTACCTCACTCCAAGATCTGCAGATCAAGTATTTAATCTCTAGTTTTTGAAATACTGGTGGTACATGACTTCAAGGCAGATCCTTTCTATTTCAGCCATGAGAATGGATTGCCTTAAATTTGTTTCTCAGTTGGCTGAGTAAATGTTTTACTCATCTTGTTTTCCCCAAATGTCTTCTGGCCAAAGCAGGGCTGACCTGATCTCAGACAAAGAAATTCACCAATGACTGGAATTCGGGTGGGCTTCTATGGTTGGAGCAGGAAACAAGCAGTGGGTGCAGGTTTGCTCCATGCTGTTGTATTAAACATGAAATTAAATCCTCCAAGATGACAACGATTTAGCCTTGTAAATAAACTGAGCAAATACCAATCTTTTATTCTTTCCACTGGGATTTTAATTCAATAGAGATTTATGCAAATATATAATGTATACTTATGTATATTATATACTTACACACATTAAAATGTTTACTTTTTTATGTAGGTTTTATACTTAGATTCACTTAGATGTATGTATACCCACTGCTTGTTCTGTGTGGATGAATAATTATCTATATAAAATTTTATTTATAAAATATTTGCAACCTTCTCATCTCAAGTTCCTACATTAAATGTGTTGTTGAAAAAAAAGGAAAAATAAAAAAAACACCCGAGAGCATTCTCTCTTATCAGTTTTAAATTTCTCTCCTAACAGTTTCATTTAGTTATCCACTGTACTTTTATTACGAGTGTAAATAATTGCCTACCTGCCGAGTTCATTGTGTTTCTCCATTATTTACGTCTTGCTTATCTTTAAGCTACACAAGTTTAGTGTCTCCTTACATAGTGGTTTTTCCACATCACTAATCTAGTCACTTGTTTGTAAAATCTCTTCTATTTTTACCAAATTGTTCTGAAAAAAAAGTGTCAAGAATGGAACAAAGTTTTCCACAAGATGTGCATGTAATGATTTAACACTACTTGCCTTTTTACTTTCTGTCCAATTTGCTTTATTTTTCATACTATTACATTCTTCTACTGAAGCTGTACATAGAAAAGAGGTTTTCATTGAGCTGTTTACAGACATACACAGATCCATTTTCTGAGTACTTGGAGTTAATTTAGATCTCAGCAATCAATTTGAGGTACCTTGCCTTTCTTGACGTGAATTTTCATCTGCTGATGTATGGTCCATTCACGTACCTCTGCTGGACCTTCTTATTTTACAAATTGAAATAAGTTTGTGCCAGCTTGTCTTTTACTGGTTCAGTGGTTCATCCCTTCCTAAATCATAAACAACAGCAAACCTGTTCCTCAAACAGAATCGTGCAGTGTTTCACAGCTGATACTTTAAAGTGACAAATCTTCTGTTTCTACATATATAAAAAAATGGATAAGCCCTATCAAAGATGGACTGTTAGCTTCTGTGGTTACATCTAGCAAACCAAGGCAGAATAACGTAATTGAAATCAATTGAGTTAATCCCATATCATGTTGTTGTAACTGAGAAAAGAGATGGGTCCTAAATTTACCCCTAAATCTTTCAAATAAAGTCATCTGCTCAGAAGTTTGGTCAGAACAGGTTTTAAACCATCATCCTGGCAATAAAAGGAAAACGAATGATTCTGCAAGACATACAGCTTTTTGTACATAAAAATGAAGCAACCTTGAAAATCTATTGACTTTCCAATAGGTTAATATTTTCTAGTAGATGACTGTAGTCTATAAAAGTCAAGCCTGAAAACAGATGAACACAGGTTCTTTTAAGTTGCTATAATTGCTGAAATTTGCCTGAATATTCACGGAACACATGACACAATAAAGTCTGGTATTTGACCTTTGAGGTCTAAGTTTAATGGGAAGGCATAAACATACCAGCTTTGTTTACAGAGACAATCCCAAGTTTTATAGTGCAGATGTGCTTATTAATAAGACAGCGAAAACTTTTTCTCTGTACTTTCTAAGTATCCAAATGTGTGAAATATCCAGTTCTTTTCCAAATCCAAAAGTTCACCTGCCTACAGACAGTTACCATCCCTAGGTGCCCAAAGCCTTAAGGTGTGAAATTCTCCAAGAACCCCCCCTGCTTTGTGAACTCGGTGTGAGCACTACGAGGAGGCACTCGCTGCCTTTGCTGTGGTGGTCCTGCTTTGAGATCTTTGTTTCTGGCTTTATTTGCATGGATATTTCACACTTTCAAAGAGTTACCTTCTAAAAGCCATTTTTTGCTCTGTTTGAAATTCTGAAATATGTAGGAGTTTGGCATAGGATTCAGAGCAGAACAAAGAATAATGATTGGTTTTCTTTCAAGAATCTGAATTTCTGAGAAGTTAGTGGGCTTGTTCTTTGATTGTAACTACTGTACGTTTTAGTTGAGGTATAATTATTTTTATATCTTATTATTATAAAAGCATCTTTACCTAGTCTGGAATGGAAACAAAAATACCTAATAATGAGTTCTGGATAATTTTGAGTCAGTTTTAAGAAGGATAAGCAGAGACTCACTGCAGTGAGCTCTCTCAACTTTTGTTCACTTAAAGGAAAATTTCTTCTATAGCAAAAGGTGCAGAGAATTTTTTTTCTTAGCACCAATTCTTGCACTGTTTGACTTCTAATCATTATTTTTTAAATTTGGAGTAAGTATCTTGATAAATCTTTGAGTCTTTATTAAGGATGTCTTCTGTTTGATACTCTCTTTTGTTTAGGTTTCAATTATTTAATTACAGGTCTTGATAGGAAACTAATCATGCATGCATCCATATGAAGCTGGCATACTGACAGGATAAAATCATTAAACAGTCATTACTGTAAACTGACGTTGGCCTGTAATTTTTGCAGTTAACGGGGGAGTTGATGCTTGGTGAACAATCCAATTAAAACTGGCAACAAAAGACTTAAAATGTCAGCCAAATTGCTTTTTAATAGTCAACGCAGCCGTCACAAAACATAAACATTCAAGTCCCCATAGTAGCATAAAGCTTCATGGTGAAACAATTCTAGAAAATGAATAATAATTACAGTATCCTGAGAATTCTCTTAATAGATGTGCACTCATTAAAATACTTTGTTGGTTAGATTCATATGAAAAAGCATGTTTCCCTTGATACTTCTTTATGCATTTGTTTTGAAGGTTTTATTTGCTATTTTATAGATGTAATTTTTAGTAATATTCAAAAATGTTTGTCTTATTTACAATGAGTTTAAATAACTGTATATAGATAAGCTTTGAGTGAAATGCACCTTAGAAATGTGTTGTGAGGTGAACTGAGGATACAGTCACAAAGAACTTTTATAACCTGTTAATGCTGTAAAATGATGTAATCTTTGTTAATTTTGAATTGCACTCGATTTCTTTTGCGAATTGAGCAAGCATATCAGGAGAAGCTTGGCAAACCTTACTGCCTGAAGTGAGCTGTTTGAATCACTTTGAGCAGAAGTGACCCTGTTGGTACTTGATAGATGCTCTGCTCAGATATTCAAAGGTGTTTAAGAGTGCAGAGCTTCTAAGAGTAAAAAGCAGAGTGAAGTTAAAAATCCCAAATAGCTCTGAGAAGCCAGGCCACAACCCCCAGTTTAGTGGAGTGATAGAAGCATAATTCATGAAATCTAGATGCTTGCTTGTAAATGCCTAAATATGTATTAGAGAGTAACCTGAAAACCGTGAGTTTGTGCCTAGGCTGTTACATTCATTTTGAGGCATTACATTAGCTGTTTCTGTGTTGTTATTTTGTCTTTCCCTATGGGAATTTTTCTTTTCTTTAAAAAATAATCGATTTGTTGTTTACCATCAGTTACACGTGTAGCTTTGTCTTTCCTCCCAGCAAGCTCAGTGCTATAGGAGAAGTGTCAACATTCCTAAAGAAAATGTTAGCAAACATCAATGGCAGGGATAGATCTTTTTGTAGAGGTATTTCTTTTGTTTGTGGATTGAGGGGGACAGGAACTTGTTAACTATCTCTAGGGGTAAAAGGCAGAAGTAGTTGGTCAGCTAATTCTACACTGAGGTGTGTAATTTAACTAATTTAAAGTAATTTAGATACCATGTAAAATCATTTGGTGAGTGGCAAATAGTTTTTTATCTGGTAATTACATGCAACCTCCTTCTTAAATAATACTGTTACCAAGCATAAGTTGATGCTAACTGTCCTATAGCTAAGATTACCATTCTTTTTGTTAAAAAAAAAATAGTTTCCAGTATTTAAAACAATAATTCCCTGTTTAATCAGAGAATTAAAAGATAATGTGGAATAACCTCTATTTAAAAATTTGTTTCTCTTCTAAAGCAAAACTTAAAAAGTATGTTTTGAAGCTGCAGTTTGACTTAAAGACCTCTTCTGTAAGAAATGTGTTAACTAAAGTTGGTGAACTAGAACATAAGTGCAGTTGAAGGAAAGAGTCTGGTTTCCTGCAAGCCCTCTACCCTGACTAACAGGGAACTAGTAAGGCTGTTGAGAAAAATCTGTCCTTCTGCAATTTATATATTAATTGCAAATTAATGCATAGGTCAGATTCTTCAGAGGAGAGAGTAGGATAGGAGGGGCCACGTATGCTTTGATTTTTATATTTTTTTTATTTTTTTTTTTTAGTTTTCAACAATATTTCTTGACTAGTAACAAACATACACACTTGCTGCTTGTCAGTTAATCAACTGTGTTTAAAGGTAATCTCCAAAAAGATAAAGTGAAAGTCTCTTCTTGACTTCAGGAAGAGTTAATGGAGCATATTTCTAATTTATGTAACAAGTTGGACTGTATATGCAGTCATTCAGGAAAAGCCAGATACAGGCATTATCTGTTTCACCAAAGCTATTCATGTTATTGGTTGGTAGCATGCTTCTGTATAAAGTTTTCCCTCCAATTATCCAAAATAGCTAGCAGAAAATTATAGGAACAGACCACTGTGCCACCCCATACAGTCTGCGGAGAAGGAAGAATTACTTTAAAATTAAATGTCAGAAAATACAGCGGAAATAATTTCTACAGAGCCAGCACAGGGGATAGAGATTTTTTTATCAGCTGCAGCCCAGTGATTTAAGGTGAATTCTGACTGAATTTTGTGGGTCAAGAGATGTTTGTTCTGAGCAGTCAGCTTTGAGCAAGGTGTCTTCTACTTCTCTACTCCTGTAGAGCAAAGCCACCCAAATGGCCCCAGCAATGCTGTGGTCCCCCTGGACCATCGCTGTACTGCTACACCTCTTCTCCAGGAAGGCAGGGAAACAGTCCAGAAGTACAATTTCCTGTAGAATGCCACAATTTACTTTAAAATCTCCACTTCCATGGTATGGCCTAAAGTAATTTTTAGCTTATTTCAGTGTGATGACCATGCATTGTGCTGCATCCTTTATATCCTTCAGCCACATGTGATGTTGTAGTGTATTTAACTGGCTACATTGTCTACACAAAATCCAGTAGCAAAATCTTCTGTCAAGAAAAATATTTCTTAGTATTTATTTGTAAAACACTACTACATTAGTATTATATTGTTAAATTTGAGATAGAGCCACAGTTAAATTTGACAAGTTTAAATATTATGGATACATTTGACAGCTGTTACTGTCCCTCCACAAGTTACTATATAACCACAGATAAATGAATTGTGTTGGGTTTTTTTTTATGCTTCCTGTAATCATGTAACAGTCACTGGAAATATATGTGAAGATGTTCATATCAAGCAACTCAATGTCAGGGTGAAATCCATCATAAAAACATATGGAATACTGTTTTATGGAATAAAATAGAGACCTTCATTTTTCTATATAAGTTATAACCATGTTCTTCAGAATATTGTGAACTTAGAAACTAGTCTTTACTTCTCCCAATGTTCCCTCATTAATATCTTTCTGACAGGATTGTCTTAAAATGAAGTAAATACATGGGGGTAGAGACAATTACTGAATGATCCCAAAGATCAGATGAAGCAGGTAAGAGACAGGCAGGAAAGGGTATCATCCACTGCAGAGAGGTTGGTGACAGAAGTGGCCTACTTTGCCCATGGTCATTATATTTCCATGACTCTGTTGGGCTCAATATACTGTGTATTTCAGTATGAATTATAGTTGCTAATTCCATTATGTATAGGTCCTTTTTGAAAGCCCTCACAGCTAATGAATTTAATGACACAAAGGCCAAAACTTGAATATAGATCACTCTGCCGAAAACCATCAATAACTGGGGAAACATTAATTGTTACAGCCGTGGCTGCTTGCAACCTATTTTACCAATCATAAACAGCTCTTTAATCAAAATCTGTTCACCTCTGTGGTCATAAGAATTTGCAGCCAGGCTACTTGTGACTGCCTGGCTCTTTATAAACCTGGATGATAGGCTTATGCTGTAAACTATAATCAGTCCCGCTTTGTTCAGATTTTTTAAATAGTGGTTGTACTGCCCCCTGTGAGTTGCCACCACTAGAAGTTGCAACTCGTGATAATGACTGAACCCACCACTTTAAAGCGATGGCAGGAATCATGCATTCTCCTGAAAATACCACCTTTGAGCTGGTTGGGAGCTGCTGGTCTCCACTCCTATTCTTTGAATGCTGCGTGATCTTCATTGTACCAGCAGCTGCTTGATCTGCTAAACAAACCACTGGAAGCCAGGGCTGGTTCTTCAGGTTTTTCCCTCAGTCTCCATCATAATTAGAGCGCTGCTTTTCTTCTCCCCTCACATTTTGTCCTTGACCTCTGTGACTCAACCACCAACGGGCCTGTCTGGTGTCAGAACAGACTGTAGTGATTTAAGAGCAGTCGTGTCTCAACTGGGTGGTAGTCGAGAGAACCTGATGGATGTGCCACCTGCAACAAAGGAAATGAAAGGGAAGTGAGTAGGATAGTTTCATTTTGAATTTGTCATAGTAACTGCCATAAATATGACCATTACACATAAATGGAGTAATGTCTTTCATGTAAATATTATACAAACATTGCATTAGCATTTAACAGCTATATGAAGAAGTACTATAGAACAAATCTATAATTCAAACAGTTCAGCAGAGTAAAAGCACCTCAGGAGCTCTAGCTCTTCACTCCTCTCTGGCAATGTTTCTTCTACATGACCACACATCAGCGTGTTTATATTGTCAGGTGCTTCTACATGATAACATTTAAAACTTGCATCATATCCACACAGCGTTATAACCTGAAACCCATTTCTGGTTACAAACTGCAGCACAGAGAGTGGCATCTTGTAGTGCAGTGTTTATGTCCAAAATTATTCTACTTCAGCAATCAGGCTCCCAAGTTAAAACACTGAGTGATGGAGTTAATTAAGGAGTAGTGCTATTGTAGCTCTAATAGTCTACAGATATAAGTGCCTCTAAGTGAGGCAACGTCTGTCAGGAAAGGTAATGCCTTTCATTGCACCAACTGATACAGCTGGAGAAAAAAATAGTTAGCTTTGGGCCCCCAAGCCCTTCTTTTGGTTTGAGTATATTAACAGTTTTATCATCAGAAAAAGCAAAAACACTCCCTCATGTACACCTAAAAGAAAGAGTATATCAGCCTTACTTCAAGAATTTTGCAAAGTACAATTGACAAGTTAAGTGTACAGTACAAAGACGACAGATGACAGCATTTTTTGAATCTTGAAAGGCAGAATATTATTAAATGCATCCTATCAGCAAAGTTGGAAAGGGTGGCCATGTGATAGTTCCCTCAGGATAAGTCACTGCCTTTCCTTCTCTAATCAGTTCCAAACTCTGTTTCTTAGCCTGAAAAATTCTCCCACATCTTCCTGCAGCTGAGTCAAGAAACTGTTTGTTTGCAGAGACGCTTTTGAGACACTTCTGCTTTATTTTCCGAAACACTATGAGATCTCCAGTATTTTTTTCACTGTTATCATGCACAATTGATGTTTTACCAGAAATAGAGCCCAGCAGCGTTACCATCCTGACACACAACAGTAATGGCTAATTACTGGCAAATACAAAAGTCCTGCTAATGAAAATTCTTTATGCTCTCTCCTGCTAGAAGTTGTAAGGCATTTATATTTTGTATTAATATCATATGCAGCTAATAAAGTCTATTGATCCAAAAGTATTTGATTTATGAAGTTTTTTTAGTAGACTCTAAGTAATCCAGCATTTCTTTGTTAGAAATGGACCAAAAATGTAAATTAACATAATGGAGTAATCCAAGACTCATACTAGTCTACCTAAATAAATATGGACTCCAGAAGGAATTTTAGCTGAGTTTAGCACTGTCTTACAAGAGATTGTATTAAACAGAATTAAAGAAACAGAAAACATTCACTTCTGTCAAAGCAACAGTGTATTAAAGAGAAACCTGCTGGTTTCCCATAATTCCTTTTTACTGTCCTGTTCAAGACTGGATAATTATGTTTTTGTAAAGTTTCCTAGAATGAGGTCCATGATGAGTACTTACAAAAGATAGTCAATTAGGACTTACAGTACAAGTTTTGACTTTTAATCTAAAAATAGAAAATGAGGTGCTAGACAGCCATCATAAGAAGTTCTTACTGTCCTTGTAGCTTATATGCAGAATAGAATTTTCCTCTACACAGTTAGACCATAGAACATTCAATGTAAATGTTACTTGTGTTTTTAAAAGAGTTGAATTGTTATAATGTTGCATTTTTAAATATGACTTAACTTGAAAATGCTGAAGGTGAAATAAGTTTCTGTTAGGAAATTAGGAAATTAGCAGAAATCTTATTTACCAAATCTCTTTTAAATGATCCACAAATTATGAATTAGAAGCTATTTTTGTGTCTGTGTTTATAATTGTAAGTAATTTCAGAGTATTGAACATAGATGATACTCAGAAAAAAAAGGAAGCATTTAATGGGATCCATATGAATACATTGGACTGAGTGTTTAAGTATTACATTCATCGTGTCTTTGACATCATTACATTATTATAATGTAAATCCAGCTGTATTTTATGCTCTGTGATGGCACTCAAAGTATGTGGCATAAGATCTCAGGTAATTTTTCTTTGGAAGTGAAGTGCTATGTTTTCAGCACAGGTTAAACAATGATAGGTAGGATTCATTCTATTCTTAGAGTAGCAGCAGCGGATGAAATTATACACTTGGCTATTTGAGGGCACACCTGTGCTGGTAAATAAAGGGCCCACAGCCCCTTGATGATCCCCAGTGCTTAATTGTTCCCTCCCTCAGTCTGTTTGGGGCCGTCCCAACCTGCTCAGCAAGGAAAATCTGCTGCTGCAGAGGTGAGCTCAAAGCACTGTGGGTGTGAGTCTGTAGGCTGTATCTCTCAGAAGTAATATTGGTGTCTGGGGGTTCCTATATCTCTTTTACTTAGCAAAATAAACTTTAAGTCCATATGACCTTTAGTTTATAAGCTTTCATTAGAAATTAGAAACTTTATTTTGCATAAACTATATGCTTTGTAGAATTCTTTAGAGACATTTGTTATTTTATATTCTGGAAGATTTACTGTGTAGTAAGACTGAGGAAAAAATATATACAGCAAAACAATCTGAAGGGAAAGATGTATTAAAGGTACTGGCTAGGTACTTTTATGTCTTAGAGATCTGACAAAAGTACACAAAGCAAAGGATTTTGCAGGTAAGGTAGGTCAACTAAATGTTGAGCTACATCAGAAGGAGCAAGTATAGAGGAGATTATTGAAATGCAACATGAATTTTACATTAATAGAGCAATTTCATGCGCAATTATTTTTTTCATACTCACCTTCTGTGAAAATATATGACAGCAAAAATAGGAATTCAGAGATAGGCAAAAAATAATTAGGATCTTAGTAAGGTCATTGGTGCATACATAGAAAAACAATTTTAAATTTAGAATGGAAAAGGAAATGGTATAAAAACTTAAACAACATCAGGAAATATATTAACAGGTAGCAAAGCCACCACTCTGCAGTGGTAGCACCTACATCTGATTTTTAGTTTGTCTTCTTAGACCCAGAACATAAATTTCATTTTAAAATTGAGAATTTTTAGTCTATGGTTTTTAGCTCTAGTCTTAAGTATTCAGATTCTCTGTCTTCCCTGCACTGAATCTTTTCCAGTTCTTCAGTGTCCATTTATAGAAGTTGAGCACAGTACTCTGGGCAAAATCCTTCTGTTCTGTTAGATGCTTTCAGACAAGTATTTCTGCATGATGCTAATTTACCTGTTTCAATTTTGGTAAATATCATTATGCTTCTGCATCTCTGAGAAAAAAATTACAGATTGGTTTGTAACTGAGCTGTAGTATACCTGTAGAACTTTTAAATAAACTAAACTAAGTTCTCTAAACATTTGTTGCTATTTAGTTCATTAAATAATGGATTGCAAGCTAATTCATAATCAGCTAAAATATGTCTAGTTAAAAAAATAATCCAAACATACCAATAAATAATGAATTTAGGAACTCAAAAAATGGAAATATGGTGAAAGGACTAAAGGTTAGATGCAAATAATTTAAGGTTCATTACTTTTTAATATATTGTCTCTGATATACTTCACTTAGTAACAATACAGGCTATTGTAGTCCTGTCAGTAAATGATAAAACAGTTCAATTACCCTTCTTTCTATGTGTATCCAAAAAGTATAGTAAAGTATACTTTGAAAGTGTTAGGAAAATACTTGAGCAAAGACCTGGCTTATTTTAAAAAATAATTTTTAGTCAGGTGCTAACTAGTTGATAAAGCTGCTCATTTCATTTTTGTCAGTCTATAAAGCAATTTGGCTGCATGTTTATGATTACAAAGGTATTTTAGCCCAACTCTTAAGGCAAATGAGCATGTGTTAATGCTGCTCTTCTCCATTGGTCTGCGTCTTCAATAACTTTTGAGCAGAATGGCAGCACTCAACCAAAATGGCAGAGTAAGGGAAGCCTCTAAGTTAATTAACTTTCCACTTTCTGAAATGCAGAGGCCTAGTAAAAAAAAGTAAGATCTGAATTATTGAATCCCCTGAAGAAAAAAAACGGTAGCAATAAATTCAGCAGCTATAGAGGAGCTGTTAAGCTCTGCGCTCCATAACTGTAGGACACCAGGCTCCATTATACAGCTGCGATGGAGAAGTGTGCGTGCAGTATTGATCAAGGGTTCAGTATTGATCCACTCCTCCCTTCAAACTTCAAAGAAAGGAGAGCAAGTTGAAATCCTTCAAACTAGCAGAATTATAAGGAAAGTTTTTCTTGTTTATAGCCAGCATCAATACAACAGTTTCTCTTTTGGAGTGAGTGGAAGGAGTTTGAGCAGTGTCTCGAAATAGAAAAGCTAACCAAATTAACATCGCTAGTGAAGGATGAAAGCAAAAACCCTAAAAATTCTTGAAAGAAAAATAAGTTTAAGTGGAGTTTGTGGAGTGGATGGGGAGTATGCGAGTTAGAGTAAACCAGAGCAGATCCATTACACAGGAAAGCAGCAGAATGTTGTGTTAATCTTTTCAGGAAACTTCACAGTTCTAGATGTGCTCTGCTGAAATGAGGGAACTATTTAAAAATAATTAATACTCAGGGGAAGGAATTTAGACCTTTTCCAAACAGCCTCCTCTTTCTGGACAAAAGTGGGCTAAATGCAAGGGCAGATGAGAAGGGCAATAGTGAGAGCCAAGAGCTTCTCTTCTGGCTTGGATGTTCCTCAGATGAAAATCTGATTTGAAGCTAATGGTTGTAAATGTAAAGCTTGAGCTGAAGCAATGTTTTATAGTTACATTTTTGGACGAATGGAAACTTCTACCATGTCAATGAACACACTGAAAACAAGTAACACTGTATTTGCATATCATACATAGACTTTTTAAGGTAAAAAAAAAGTTATAAATCTGAATACTATTAGCAACAATTAAAAATAAAATCAGGAGTTTTTATGGGTAGCCTTATTCTGAACAATAGCAATGGGATAAAAATTTATAGCTAAGTTAATTTCTGTATCACTCCCATACATTTTGGAAACTTGTTGGCTTTGGAGAAATTATCTTGTGTAATATCACTTTTTAGGTATTTACATGATTTTGCCTTAAGTTATTTTATGGAGCCTCTTGTTTATTCAGAGTCCTGAAGAATCGTAAGACTCCCTATTCAGATGTAATGCTACTTTATATCCCAAGCAACATTGTTTGTGATATAAAAATAAAGTTAATGAGATGTAGACTTAGTTTCAAGCAAAATAACAATAACTTTGGCAAATTAGAAAGTCTGTAAAAGCTAATTAGAAACTCAAGCTGATTTTCAGCATCATGAATTAGCAGTGTTTCACTGAAGTGGGGGTCTGTTGCAGAAGACTTGTCTTTAAATCACTAAAATACTTCACAGTCCGATGTGAGGTTTTCTGTGATTCCTGCAGCTGGACAAAGGTGACAAGTGTGATAATTAAAAAGGAATCACCCCAGGAAATCTGATGTGTTAATGTAATGTGGTAAACTGCACTGGGAGATCCAAGGTACCCTCCCAACAAGAAATACTTTATGGTTCACAAAGCAGATACAGTCTGTTGCATGGAACAAACTAAACTATGCAGATAAAAGGGGGAAAAGGAAACTAAAAGATGCTTTGCCATCTAGATTATGCAGTTTATTTCTATTTACCTAGGGAAGCAGTCACCTTGGCTGCTTGGTATTTATTTACTGCATAGCTTTCTGTGTACCTTGTAGAGTCTGTGTGTTCTGGATAAGATCAGCAATTTTCTAGCAGGTCAGTGGCACAACCATTAAAATGCCTTGTCATGCAAATTATAGGATGTATAATAATCCTGCAAATTTTCTGTAGAGTGGATTTAAGATTGATACCGCTAAGTAAGGGGATGTAATTGATCAAATACTTGAGGATGCTGGACATTTAATATTATGTCCAAAATTTGGGTAGCATTCAATTCTAAAATAGCAGGATACAAGATTTACTGAGATTAATTATTATATGAAAGTGCCTTAGCAGATTATTTCAGAGCTCTGGACTGTTGACTCCAGTGATTTAATTTACTGAGGTCTCCAATTTTCTAATATGCTTAGAAGTGCTTTTCTGGTGTATGCAAACTAATACTACAGCATAAACCTTAATGCAACTGCAAGAATACTGCCTTGATAAAAGATCAATGAAATTAAAAGGATTAAGCCTGGGCCAAATCCATGACAGCTTTGCTTACCACAGCATAGAAAAGCTTATGTGGAGCACTAAACAACCTTGTTTCTCCAGTTGGGGTAGATTGTGACTATCACAGAATAAAAAGAGCTCTTTTCCCATCAGCCGTTCAAGGAGGGAAGAGGCACGCTTTCATCTTCCACCTTGAAGACACATCATGTCATAGTTTAAAGAAAGCAGGTGTTGTAGATGGATGGCAACAACAGTTCCTTGCAGGGAACTTTGCAGGTTCATCAGAGCTCTGCTCCAGCTGATTTTGTGCAAATTGAACTGGACATCTGCTAATGTAAAAGGGAGAGTGAGGGTGATTATAGAAATGGGTCACAGCCACGTTTAGCACTGAGGTAAATTAGCTGCAAGAGTTTCAGGTTAATAGCTCCATGGTTCACCCAGTCTAGCAGCAATTTTAATCAGCTTCTTCTTTGCAAATTATTTGTTATTGTTTCTTGAAAATTAATTTCTTGCCCCAGTTCTCCGTGGCTGTGTTTCTTGCTGTGCTGAGAGGCTTTGGAGGCTCTTGTGGGAAGAAGAGAAAAGATTTTATTGTCCCTTCAAAGTACTGTTGCACCATCTTCATTGTCTTTTGCAGGAGGATTCAAGCTTTGAATTGCAGACTTTGATCTGTTCAGGAGGCTGATTGACAAAGTCCCTTGAGAGACTGTCATGAAGGGTAAAGGAGTCCAGGAAGGCTGGACATACTTCAAGAAGGCTGTCCCCATGTGCTGAAAGATGAGCCGTCGGGGAAGAAGACCAGCCTGGCTGAATAGAAAGATATGGCTGGAGCTCAGGAAGAAAAGGAGAGTTTATGGCCTCTGGAGGAGAGGACAAGCCTCTCATGAGGAACCCTGAGATGTTGTAAGGCAATGCAGGGAAAAAATCAGGAGGGCCAAAGCCCAACTGGAACTCAACTTGGCTACTGCTCTCAAAGACAATAAAAAAAATCTTTCTATAGATATATTAATAACAAAAGGAAAACTAGGGAGAATCTCCATCCTTTATTGGATGCAGGGGGAAGCATAGTGACAAAGGACGAGGAAAAGGCTGAGGTGCTAAATGCCTTCTTTGCCTCAGTCTTTAGCAGTCGAACTGGTTGTTCACTAGACACCCAGTCCCCAGAGCTGGAAAACAGGGAGGTGGGGCAGAATGAGACCTTCATAATCCAAGAGGAAATAAATGGTCAGTGACCTGCTACACCACCTAAACATTCATAGGTCTGTGGGGCCAGATGGGTTGCACCCAAGAGTACTGAAGGAGTTGATGGATGCACTCACCAAGCCTCTTTCCCTCTTTTCCCTCAACCAGTCCTGGCTAACTGGGGAGGTTCCGGTAGACTGGAGGGTAGCAAATGTGGTACCCATCCACAGGAAAGGCTGAAAGGAGGATCCAGAGAACTACAGACCTGTCAGTCTGACCTCGGTGCTAGGAAAAGTAATGGAACAGATCACCTTGAGTGCCATTACGCATCATATACAGAATGGGTCCAGAGGAGAGCAACGAGGCTGGTGAAGAGACTAGAGGGAAAGTCTTACGAGCAAAGGCTGAGGGAGCTGGGGTTGTTTAGCCTGGAGAAGAGGAGACTCAGGGGGGACCTTATCACTCTCTACAACTACCTGAAAGGAGGTTGTAGTCAGGTGGGGTCAGGCTCTTCTCCCAAGCAACTAGTAACAGGAAAGACATCCACGGTGCTGGAGCGTGTCCAAAGAAGGGCAAGAAAGCTGATGAAGGGCCTTGAGTACAAGTCTTATGAGGAGCAGTTGAGGGAACTGGGGCTATTTAGTCTGAAAAAAAGGAGGCTGAATCACCTTCTACAACTACCTGATAGGACATTGTAAAGAGGTAGGCACTGGTCTCTTCTCACAAGCAACTGCTGGTAGAACAAGAGGAAATGGCCTCAAGCTGCGCCAGGGGAGGTTTAAACTAGACATTAGGAAGAATTTTTTCACTGAAAGGGTTGTCAGACATTGGAACGTGCTGCCCAGGGAGGTGGTTGAGTCACCATCCCTGGATGTGTTTAAAAGTCCTCTAGATGTGACGTTTGGGAATATGGCTTAGTGTTGGACTTTGATGATCTTAAAGGTCTTTTCCAACCTAAGTGATTCTATGGTTCTAAGCTCTCTGGCACAGGCTGCAGTGTTTGCAATGTCAGCACCAGCAGGACTCCTGCAGTGACAGTGCTCCTCTTGGGTGCTCAAGGGCAGTGCTGAGGGTCCTGTAGGGTAGCAACAGGGCCTCAGGTACCCACCACACACATCTTTCACTCCATTTCCTTGATGGCCTGGTCTGGTGGCTGTGAGCTTCTTGCCACTTCGTTTGCCTTTAGTTGCCATACAATCTTTTCTCTGGGTATCTGGATCATTAGTGCTTCAGGTCAACTTTGTGAGGGTTTTTTCCCAGGTCTCAATGTTGCAAATGCAGTAACAGACTCACAGAAATGTGTTAACTTTGTTTGGAGAAAGATGTTTGTTAGGTGGTAGGAATTATTCAGTTATTTTCTCTCTTGATTGAAAGTGCAAAACTAGTTCTTTACAGTATATATTTCTTTCTCAGAAGTTCTTAAATGGGAATTTATACCTCATGGAATCAGTTGGTATCTGTGCTGCAGTTCATTGTCCACTTGATTTATTTGTTCTTTACCCTCTTCCTCAAAAAATCCTATGACAAATTAAGTGTGAGATCATCTTTTTTTTTTTTCCCTTTTTCTTTTTTATTTTTTGTTGAACTACTGAACTACAGTGCTGGAGGGTGTGTGTCTGTATTTAATATTCTCTATTTCAGTAGAGTATTATATTTTAAATTATTTCTCATGTTGCAACAACATTTTGCAGGCAACTGGGTTAACAACATGAAAAAGCACAATTCTTTAATTCAAGTAACTATTACATCATACTCACGCTCCCTTGACCTTTTTAAAATAACCTTCTGTGGGTTTCTTGGCTTTCTCTTTGTTGTTTCAGATATGCCAGGTAGCCCACACAACCAGTTCACCTTCAGACCCCTCCCGCCGCCGCCTCCCCCACCGCACGCATGTACCTGTGCCAGAAAACCACCTCCAACAGCTGATTCTCTCCAGAGAAGATCGATGACCACCCGCAGCCAGCCCAGCCCCGCTGCCCCGACTCCCCCCACCAGTACACAAGATTCAGTCCATCTCCATAACAGCTGGGTCTTGAACAGCAACATACCACTGGAAACCAGGTACAGACCAACTCTTTGCACGCAACGTATCTCAAATGTTAAAAAATAAAAAAAAAATGGGGAGGAGGCCAGATGCTGACATGAGATGGTGATAGGGAACTACAAGTTTGTCAATCAGAACATAGCAGTGCATTTTAATTTGAGGCCATTTTAATGTTGTGTAGCCATCTGATGCCTTATTTACTTGGTTAATCTAGATCATTAATGCTCGTAGTACCACGTCTTTTGCGAAGTTTTGGAAGACATTGATTTCCTTAAGGTGTGTGGATTGCTTAGGTATTTTAGAGTTGTGTGCAGCTGGGATTTGTGATTGTGAACTTGTCTCACCGTCCCACATTCTCCCTGGGCCATTTTGTAATTGGCAAATACAAGTTTTGTTTAATCAGTGTACGCTGGCACTTCTGGAGTCAGTTGGTGTTCAGGCTTCAGCGTTCCTGTGCATAAGAAAAGATAGGAAATAATGCTAAAATAACACTTTCCTTAATATTTATTTAAACACTTTATTGCATATATACACAAATAATATAATTTTATAATAATTTGGTAATGGAGAAATGGTACACGCCCAAGACACATGTTGAGCATGGAGAGTCTTAGCACCAGGACCTGGGGGAGGGAGAGTTCACCTTCAGGATCATTCACAATGGTGAAATTGCTATGAAAGCAAACAGATTCTGTGTCCAGCAAACCTGAGATCCCGTTCAAGTTCTGCCTGCAGAGATACGAGCACAACTTCCTCTGACTTTTTGGCCATAAAAGCATTTTTGTTCCTGATAAGCATTAACTAATTTGACAGCTTTCAACAACAGCAAGGAGCCTTTTATTTTCTACAACCTTCTTCCTTTTCACTGGGAACAGAGCACCAAGAAGTGTTGACTAGGGTTTCATTTGGGGTTTGGCATTCTGAAACATAGAAACACGGAAGGCGTGTAACTCTGTGTGAAAGCTGTGTTTGGTGAAACACAGACAAATGTCTGACATCCATCTAATCTGCTCCAGAGAATGTTAGGTAATATGCATAGAAGTATTTCCTTTTTCACGCACCTATGTCCAAGGGCCAGTTCTGACAGTTATCACTGAAACCTAAATTTATTCTTTTATAAGAATGTTGTTTTTATTTTATTACATAACTTAATTCTAGTATACATCTTTAAGCACCTAAGTGCTGCTAATCAGATGTGTCATAAAGTTTTTCTTCTCCAAAAGACTGTTGAGATTGAAGAATAAGGTGATTCATTTTGAAATAAAACTTCCCTTATATGTCTTAAGCACAAACCATAAACAGAATCAAGGAGGATGGAACTTTTCTCCAAAAGTGAACACAAACAAAACATTAGTTCATAAACAGAGCAGGAAGCTTCTGTTTACATAATCTTTATAAAGAAAAATCTCTGTCATTTCTGGTGTAACAAGCTGATATATTCTGTACTTTCCACTGCATATAAGACAGATCCCTGAATGTTTTGCACCCATTTTAGGTACCTTCTTATTTTCTTCAGTTAACACTTAGGTACGTATTGTTTAGCCTTTCTGCATCCCTATTCACTGTTTTCTCTTCAGACATCCTTAGGGAAAATGCTTTGTAATTTTAAGTTTCCTTTGAGTTCAATTCCAATTTTCAGGTTTTTTATTATTTTTGAAAATCCGAAACTTCTGGTGTAATACCTAGATATGTAGTTATATGTATAACTACATATAATATAACTATATTATATAAATATATCTGTAACTACATAGAATATATATAATTGGATACTGATGAAAGGACTGCCCAGTGGATTAGGAATTCAGACTGGAAAATACTGTGTGCTACACACTAGTCTGGGAATTTTCTACATTTCTGCCCTTCAGTAGTTGTTTCAGCTGATTTCATGCACCCTCTGGTAGCTTCCTGCAGCCTTTCATGAAGCTGGCTGAAAGGCTCCATAATCGGAAAGTAGAATCTGCGAGACTGTTTGTGAGATGTATCTGCAGTTAATGTGCAGACAAGTGATACAGCAGGGAAACATTGTAATAAAAAACATTTATGATCACCACTTCCCAGAATTCTATAGTACACAACACAGCCTTAGAGAAAAAGCAGGATTGCAGCTTGTTTTTTAGTTCCTTTAACGGGGAATGATGCAGCTAGAATTGAACAAACACTTTAGCCTAATACCTGGATTCTCTTGTTTTCCTTCTCCATTAATGTTTAGCTGCTCATTAAAAATAATCCTACAAAATAAAGGGGAACATGTCAATGGCAGCTGGTTTTTTTGCTAAATCTGTAATAGTACAAAATCTACCTAATGCTTATATACATGATATGTATAAGCAGATTTTTTTTAATATAATTTGGAAAATTTGCAATCAAAAAGAAGACTTAGATAGTAATATATTCCCCACTGTAATAACTAGGAAAAATCAGAATGCACATGTTCAGGTTTTCTATCTGACTGTATGCTGCTAATCCAGAAACAGCACATGTGCACATGGTTTATCTACAGCCACATAGTATTCAGAGAATTTTCAGACAGGAAAAGATTTCCTAGAACTAAAGGTGTGACTGTAAATTCAATTCGCTCTGGACAGAAATAGAGCAAGTTTATGAGTCTGCCCATAATGATAATTTGTCACATTTAAATAAAAGAAAATTCTGTAGTTCTGAAAATGTTTAACGTACTCTGATTGGACATGTATTCTTAATTAAAACTTGAAAACCTAGATTAGAGTCGACAAGGCTGCCATAAAGGCAAATACTGAGCTATGTGATCTGAAAGCTTTTTTTAGAGTAAAACTTCAGTTTTATAGAAAAGGGCAAATTAGAAATTCTGTGCTTCATCTGGAGATGTTGTAGGCATGGACTAATCTGCAAAGCAGTTTGTCAGGACCCAGCTGAGTAGCCCAAGCATTTAATGAGGAGAATAATTTGGAAAGGTGAAATTCCTTGTTCAAGTTCACACAAGCTTTTGGCAAAGCCAGAAATGGAGTCTAGATGTATGTTATTGCCAAGGCTGGTTCTCTGCCTCTGGTAGTTATTCTGATTATAGGCAATTCAAAAGTAAGTAAGAATTAGTATCACTTTAAAACTTTAGAGAACATGTCATAGACTAGATATTGGTGAAGAAACTGGAGAAGAGCTGTACCTGTAGGAGGTGTAACAGCTCAGACTGCTGCCTGTGCTGCAGCCTGCAGTGCTGTAATGTGCCTGTAAATGCAAATGCAGGCTCTATCGGTATGCATGCACACACAGTGTTGAAAACAAGTTATTAAAATGACTTATGAACATGCAGTAATTTCATTGTCACACAGAAAAATAATTTGTAAGTATTGCCAGAGAAAGATCTGTGAGGGTCCCTCACACCACATAAAAACACAGGAAACACTGACTTTTTTTTTTTAGGATAATGTTATTGGGCTCTTACATAAATTGATTTTTTTCTTCTCCCCCACAATAAAGTACTTGTAACCTATTGCCTATTCCCTTCCTTTCCACTAACATAATTGTTTTTTCAGGTTGCATAGATACTTTGCTCTAATGTTTCAAATCTTATGATTTACAGTGTAATACCTTGTCATTATCTCTGACAGCCCCAACTGAACATAGCTTATTTCTTTTTATGGAGTATATATTAAATCCTGACAATTCAAAGGAGAGTTTTTCATATTCTCCATGCCTTGTTAGGTGACTCACTGTTTCTTTCAATATCTTGGATATTTGTGTTTTGGTTTTTGTTTTGTTTTTGGTGTTCACTATTTATTTTGCCACTTCAGTCAAATTCCCAAATAAGAAAAAAAGTGATGTTAAACAGGGATTCTTACCTGACAGTATTTCTGATACTCCCTATAGCCTGGTACAGTTCCCTCATGCTTAAACCATTGGACAGATATTTGGAGGAAAGTTTTGCATTTAGATTACCCAAGCAGTAGGATTGTTAGGTTTTCCGTCTAAATATCAAAACTTACGTAATTTTGGTTTTGTTTCAAAGTGAGGGGTGTTTTTTAGTCCTGATTTACACCTCAATATTTTACGTATTTGCTTGTTCCTTCCTTTTTTTAAATCAAATTTCTTTCTAGTTCCTGTAACCCATTTAGCAGTGTTGGCAGTAAGGTTAATGCTGTGCTGAATGGACTGAAATCTCCCTTCACTGCGCTGGCAATGAGCCAAGTACTGTGGAAAAAGACAGCTTAATTTAAGCAATCTTATCACCATGGTAATAGCTCCTCTAAGGGGACACTGAGGTACCAGACCATGAACCTGCAATTCAATTATCATTAATTTATATAAACTTTGAAGCACTAGAATAATAGGAAAAGTATTTGGGGTTCAAGCAGTTATGATTTTGAGTTGCTGTTCAGCAATATTTCAGAGCCCTGAAGTTTGATTGTGGCTCTAAAAACTTTGAGAGTTTTGGAGACCAATAAGTTTATTCAGCTCCTCATGTAGTTAGACTATTCCTTTCTCTATTGTAGAGTTATTTAAGATGCATATTAAGGACTATCTGGATTTCTGTTTTCCTAAAAATCTGATCTTGTTTATATTCCTTTACAGTGTAGGGGACATCTGGGCAAGCATCACTCATCAAGAGTTTCATTCAATACTATGGTTTTCCCCTTTTTTTTTTAATCAAGCTTGTAATTATTTGTGCTCTTTAACAAGTACATTGATAGAGCCTTTCAAACCACAGAAACCTGTACTCACTCACTTTCTGCTTAAGCTGGAGTAGTGCTAAAAGCAGAAATAATTGAAGAAAAACACATATATAAATACACACACAGAGTTGAGTGTAAGCTCTTGGAGGGTTTGTCTTTTCTCCTTTGTTTCTTCATTTGAGCATCTTCTACATCTTTCCTCCAGTGGAGAGATACAGAATGCACTTTTGCACCTTTTTTTTTTTCCCTGTTCAAGGTTTCCATAGCAAAGAGAATGGCTTCTACAGCTTCCAAGGGACTCAGGTGCTGATGATCATAAACCACCAAGCAGGGAGACAATTACTGTTTCAGCTCTGCATTTCATTAGGAACTTGTTTGTGAACAGAGCCATCATTTATGATCTTTCCTTCAAGTCATATTGGTCAATATTTGCTATTGTAACATTTCACTTGCATTTTGTAATTTTCTACCTAATTAAACAATAAATCTAGCCTATCGAGAGGCTGTATTAAAAACAGACATGTGGCAAGGGTTTTAAATTCAGTCCAAGTCCCATGTGTTTTCACTGCATAGAAGAAAAGATCCTAAAAATATTGAAGTCTTCTGAATGACAAAAGATAAGTTGAAAACCATACGTATGACCATGAACTTAAAAGGTGTAAATATTACCTTAAGTTTCACAATGCAAGAATGAAAGCATCTTTTATGGAAACAAAAATATAAATGTTTGTCAGCTACAGTGAAGTACAATTTTCATCTTAACAGCAATGGCACTTGAGAGTCCTTCTTTGGAATAATTTGAGATCCAGTCAGCAAGGACAATAAAGCAATTTAAATTGTTCATACACTCTACTGTATTTTTTCTTTGGGAAAAGCTCTGTGTGGCCTTCCCTGGAACAGTGGGATAGCATATGTGTGAAGGAGTTTTTTTAATTATTTTTTGGAGGCTTAATACAGTAACTTGAACAATCATGATGCAGATACTTCATTATTTTGAACAATGGATTAGTATATAAACATATAAATAAAAGTAAAGATAGGTTATTTTATGGCCACCAATAAGCCAGCAGCCTGTTAGCTTTCTACAGAACACAGTGTTTTCATTTACAAAACCAGAAACAGACTGAATATAAATTTTGAAAGAGAAAGATAATTACAGATTAATACAAGAAGTCTAGGCTGACTTGGGAAACAGATATTGAGTGTAAGATGAAAGGGTCAGAGAAAAGAAAAACACATCTATATGTGTGATGTTATTGCCCAGAAATGTGTATCCATCTCCTGGACAGCTGCTTCTAGGAAATCTGTAATGGAAGACTAGGTAGGCTTCACATAGGTAATGTGATACACCTATTGCCAAGTAAAATGTGTGCTGTTTGTCTCAGCAGCTGTACAGCTTGGCTGTAGACTGTGCATGTGAGTGTAGTGTTTGAATGTAGACACAAATGCTAGGAACAAAAGTCAGGTAGAATATGCATCAATACCCGCAGGAGGAAATTCATGGCAAAGAGAACTGTGGGGCAACTACTCCTGCTCTTTCTTTGTTTTAAGCCATGCTTCTAGCCACAGAATATAAGCAACAAAATTACATTATTGGTATTTTTATCCTCCTCGCTTCATGGTTCCAAAGTACTCAGCAAATACTACATACTATTCTTCATATAACCTTTGTAAATATTTTTGTAAGTACTATGGTTCTTATTTTCCAGAGCAAAACATTACTCCCCTTATTGCTTTTTTACCCCTCAAATCTGTGTGCATTGATAAGTTTTAGTCAGCTGTTGTTTGAATTGTAGTGCTAAATAAAAATCCTAAGCCACAGAAAAGCACTTCTGAAAACTACTAGATTGATACCAGTGACACTGTTACATTAAAATAATAAAACTCATACTGATCTATACAAGAGTAATATATGTCCCCAGTGTAGTAGTTTTTATCTTTTTTTTTCATTAGATAGCCAATGAAACCAGAAGACAGTTGTGTTTTGGACAACTGTTCCATTTTAGAAAGTGTTCCTGATTGGTTTTGGCACTGTCCTATATTTATATAATTATTGTCCCAGATTTCTGCCAGGGACTTGAAAGTTTAGTCACCTGGTTAACAGGCTTAGCTTCCCCACAGCAACAGCAGACAAGTGAGTCACCATCATGTCACTTGTTGTTCTGTACTGAAGCGAAAAATAAAGGATACAGATTCTTTTTGCATCCTTTCACATCCAGGGTCACAGGGCTAAGTTCTCCAACACTGTGTAAACATGAGTGTATAGATGGAAGCAATTCTATGTGAATGATTCAAAAGGCAAGTCCAGCTCAAAGAGGAAATTTTAATAAAGCTGTTCTATTCCCACAGACAAATACCTAAGGGGTTTCAAATGTATTTCAATTATACATATAAAAATAGAACAATGAAATAAATTAGATAAATAGTTTTCATGGCCATTTCCCTCTTCTTTCACCCATGAGCATTCTTGTACACAAAAGATAAAACACGGCAGATAAAGTTATAGATCAGATTCTATCTATAATCATAAGTAATGTCTTACATTCACATAGTTTTCCTGGGTTGGTTTTCAAGATGAGGGTGTAGTGCACATATTTTTGTTGTCAAGTAGGTGTCTTGTTTTTATACTATATACTTAGCTTAGAATAGCTGTCTTGTTTTTATATTATATAGTTTGCTGAGTATCATATATGAGATTTTTGAACAGAGGTCCATATTCTGATTATTATCTAAGTTTAGAAGTTTCCTTTTATTCCTCTCCCACTTTTGGTACAGAAAAGGATACACAGAGAATCCGGAAAGTGCAAATTTCTGCTTCTTCCCACTATCACAGGAAACTTTAAGTGTCTTGAAAAGGGTTGGGTCGTGGTTGATGTTTGCCAAAGTAGATGGGCAACTGTGTCAGTTCCAAATCTCTTCTGGCTACTGTCTTTATATATTTTCTGGTTATGCCAAAAATCAGAGTCCTTCTTCTGTTTCAGGTACTGTGCCTCTTAAAAATTCCCTTTGAACTTCAGTTGACATCTAAAATAATTACTTCAATTGCCTACTTAAACACTGGTATAGATATGCAGATATATATGTTATATGCAGTTACAGAATTCAGTGGGAAAGAAATTCAAACATTTAAATAATCAAACTGAAGACTTCAGAGTTTTCCTATCATGTAGCTTTGCAGCAATTTGTAACACTTTAGGTAACTATTTCTTGAATGTGAAACATAGGAGTACAAAAGTGTTCCTACTTGGTTTATCCAGGAGAAATGCAGACTGTTTTGGCCAAGGTATTGCAAGATTTGTGTTTCTACTAACTCACCTGTCAGTTCACTTTCAAATCTGCTTTTGTTCTTCATTTTTTATCTCTAACAAACCTGTAGTTTTTAATGGAAATGGAAAGATAACATGTTATAGGTACAAGTGAAGGTGGACTTCCAGGCCTGAAGACACTAGGCACGGGGTAAATGCATAGCACTTACAGAAGTCATATCAAGCCCTTGAAAGAGTTGAGGGATTTTACTACAGTACTGGGATATAAAAATATTTTCTCAAAATTTAATTAAGGAATTCTGTGTGGAGTTACTCCAGTTTCTGCAATAGTCTTGTTACTGCCACATAAATTCAGTTGGGATGTTCCTTCATGTGTAGCTTTTATAAGACTTCGATTACTATTCCAGGTGAGAAGCCACAAGTACGTAATAAAATGTCCTGATAGAGAAGGGCATAAAGAAAGAAATTAACTCCTATTCTCTAACCTTCTCCTAGCTGAGAATTCACATTTTTGTATGAACTGCACTCTTGGAGTGATGTGCCATTCCTCTTGAGGTTGAACAAGAGCACTTAGATGAGCCACATGAGACTGCTTCTTTACAGAAAGCAAGCTATTCTGGGATCAGCAGGACTAAGAGGTCTAATTTCATGCCTTCTGACACCTAAACTCCCCTTTCCCTTGGTCCTTATCTCTTTACTGGCCATGCCAGCATAGCAGGTTTAGCCCTGGCTATCGATCAGCCAATGTGAGTTGTGCTTCATTAGCCACCATGTGCCGTGCTGGGTGGCTGCCAGGGGGGCCTAGACAGGACAAAGGGCTGAGTTCAGAAATGGGAGCTCACTGAGGGTTTTGCTAGTTTCATCAGTTTGGGGCAGCGGGGGGAATTGAGGGTCTTGGTGTGTGTACCCCAATTTTTATGAGTCCGGTAGGATCTTTATCTTCCTGTCCACTTTGCTTTAGAGGATGCAAAGTTCAAACATTTGAGGTTTGTAGAGAGGAACAAATGGACAGATGGGAAAACAAACATTGGGATTACCTTAAGAAAGAGGGAATGTTTTCCAGCTGCCTCTATTGTATGTGAAATTATTAATGACCCTTTCATATTTATTTATGTATTAGAATTCTAAGTGTAATAATATTAAGTGACTTCTATTTCACAAACAATGGCCTTACAGATTGTGTCCTGTATTTCTTTTTCTAAGAAAATATTCTCATCTTCCTTATGGATGTTTTTGATGTTTTTGTGAACATTTAGAATTTCCCCACTTGGAACAAGTGGTCTTATCAATCAGTTTTATAAATTCTCTGATTTCTCTTATGTTCTCAGCTTCCAAAAAAAAGCAAACCAACCCTTAGCTTCTCTCTTAGATCGAATATTAAAGCACACATCAGGCTGCAGTCACATCTAAACTTTTGAACTGCAATTTTTATTCTTTTGCTCTTTCAAGAGAGTGCCTGATTTTGTAGAATTGATAGTAACAGTTTAGCGTGTCCTCATGTCCTTTGGGAAGAGTGGTGTGCTCAGACAGATGAGGAGTTGGCTAAGTTTATGAGAATAGAGTCACAGTCTAGCTTTGGACATTTGTCTTGGTGCCACCAGTGTTTTTTCAAGTTCTATAGAAATGTCTTTGGATATGCAATATACTCTCCCAAAAATGGAAGGCATGAACAATTGTGGTTTTTAACATTCTCTTGACATTATTTCACTGGTGACTCAGTTCTAGTGTAGCATTGCCTCAGATCTGAGTTTTATTACAACAAGTTAGAGCTATGTAAATTCTCCTCTGTGTGAATGGAGTAATCTGTCTGAAAGGGTGTGAGCTGAATCCAGCCTCTGTGCACTCTTCTGCTATTAAATCCCTCTGCTCACTAGCATTTTACCATCAGGCTAGGAGGTAACATTTCTAAATCCCTGTGCAAGAGAATGAAATTATTCCTGGCTATTGATTGCAAGGCTGTTAGAGCCTCAATAATAACTTTCAGTTCAGCATTTCCTTTCCTTTACCTCAGATATCTTAGAGCTATGCACCATAAAGGACAATCAATACTGCCAATATCAGACCATTTTGCTCTAATTTCCAAAAAATGTAAACGAGGAATTGTCAAATAAGTAGGTTTTCATCATTATGCTTGAAAATGTAAAGCAAGTAAAGAACTTTTGACTGTATATATTATTTGTGTGCATATATGTGTATGTATATTTGTATACATTATGTATGTATATTATTATATGTAATAACACATTTCTTATTTGGTGATTCTGCTTCCTTGAATATCAGCAGGAATTTTGCTGTGACATTCTTTCCTACTGAAAGCGTAAATAACGATGTATCTTACTAATTGCTGACTGAAAAGTAAGGCTCCATCTGCTTACAAAAGCCTTCACGTGTGACAACAGAGCATTGAAGCCAAAATAACCAACTGTATTCTCGTGGCCTGATATGAAGGAAGGAGATTTATATAGTCCTGCAGACAGTTACACTACTTCATTTAAATGTATTATTTTACTGCATTTGGGGTTAGAATTTTTGAACTAAAATAGTTACAGGTAACATTACCGTGTTACCATACATGGAGAGCATTGCCATCTCTGTAATGTATATATCTATAGGTGTGAAGGTCAGTGGGAAATAAAATCAGAATGTGTTGTCTGATGTAATGCCAGGATGCTGTGCTCAGTCAGGTTCACTTGTCCCTTTTTTGTCTGAGTGCCGTTCACTTGGCCAATAAGTATGAAGCAGGAATAACTATTTCTCAACAGAGGCAACACAAAATTCCATTCTTGTGGTTGGTTAAAACCACGGTATATAGGCACCATGATGTGTAACCAGTATTCTCATTTGCCTTCTTTTTTATGTAACTGCCTGAATAAAAGGCCCTTTAAAAGAGAAAACTGCTCTGTAATACCTTTTTATTTTCTATAATCTGGCATTTTGAGAACTGTAACCTTTCTTTTAAAATCTTATAATGGAAATACATCGTATCATGCTCATTACACCATTTTAGCAATTACCTTTTCTGGAACATGTATTTACAATATTCTTAAAGTCAAATGTCACAGTATAATCCTGTCTCATAGTCTTGAGTGTTTGATCCTGTGTACATCCTGTTGTGAATCCATCAAAGAAATTGTAGCAGCATGGATTTACTGATCCATATATGTATTCAAAAATTTGTCTTGTGCCCTGATGAAAGTGTAAAAGTATATTTGTCATTGGGAAGATTTTTGACCATTGGCCAGTTAACTTGACCTCTGAAGCATGTCTGTGGCTTTTGGCTTGCAGGCATCATAGTGCCACGTGATTCTAAATGCAGGATCCTCCTTCCATTTTGGCAGAAACAACTGAGGGCAACTTGCACTCCCAGCACAAGTGACATGGTAGTGCTTGCCTGGGGTCTGCAGAGCACTTGCACAGCTCCCAGCTGATGGAGGAACAGAGACATGGGGAACTCAACAGAAAGACTGCAGAGATTTAGGCTAAGACAATATTCTAGTGGCAGCCCAATGGCCAAGGCCACCCTTGCTCTTGCAACCTGTGTCATATCAGTGCCCCTTCACTGGCTTTCTCAGCTCAGACCTCGTGGCTTGAGACAAAGCAACACCAAGATGCTCTAAACTTCCTTGAGTGCGTGCTACGGTGAGGATTAGATGGGTACCTGTCAGAAAAGAGTGCACTACAGAAGCTTGCTCAGTTACATTAAACAAAGGAAACAAGGTCCTAAGAAAGTTGATGTGGTCAGTAGGGTCAGCCTTGAATGTGTCCTTTTTTGCAACAATTTCTGAGTGTGTTGCACAGTAAGTTATTGTTTAAAATAAAATACCCTTTCCCAAAATCTCTTAGAGACCACTTCCCAGTCCTGAAAATCATCCATCTTCCTGTAGACAGTGACTCGATATTTCTGCTCCAGAGCCTGTTCTGCAAGGCACATTTCTGTACCTTACTTTTTGTGCTAATGTAGGTCTTCGCTATTTTTTCTTGAAGGCAATCAGTCCTCCAAAGTATGCTGAAATAGGTCTCCAAATGAATTCTTTACTAGTATGTTTGAGAATCACCACAGTAGGCAAAAGCATTTGAAGAAAAACCGCTCTCAGAATAGCTCAATTAAGAATACTAAAGAAATTGTACTCACCTATACAGTAACTACAGTCCTTCAAAATGGATTTTCCTCGGAGATTTTCTGCTAAGTACTCACCTTTCTCTTTTTTCTTTTTTCTTTTTTTTTTTTTTCTTGTTTACTATTTCCTATATTCTGGAGGGAATCCATAGTAAAAATAAATATTCAGAGTGGTAGTGGCTTTTGCGCTTTTTTGTACTCTTGATGAGATAAACCCAGCTGTGTGTTTGTGGACAAAGTGGGTGCTGCTGGCAACAATACCCATGTCTCAGGCAAGCCCTTGTGACAAGGCACACAGAGGCTGCTCTTCTGGGGGGACCCCCAGGTTCTGTGCTGAGAAACCATCTTTCCTCAGCATTATTCTGAACCACGGGGATGGTGGTTTAGAATTCATTTATGTTATATTGTTTCACTAAAAAATTTCTGAAAATCTTGCAATGTGTTGAAAAATTTCCGGTACAGAGAGCATTCAAATACACTTTTTCCTGTCTTTAATATTTTCTGTGGATATGTGCAGTATTTATCATACAGAGCTTGTACAATTCCTTTCACTTCTTACATCACAAAGTGGTTTTTACAGCATGGTTCTTTGTCTTCTTTTCATAGGCATTTCCTATTTAAACACGGATCTGGGTCTTCAGCTATCTTCAGCGCAGCCAGTCAGAACTATCCTTTAACATCCAATACTGTTTACTCTCCACCTCCTAGGCCTCTTCCTAGAAGCACCTTTTCTAGACCTACCTTCACTTTCCACAAACCTTACAGGTGTTGCAACTGGAAGTGCACTGCTCTGAGCGCCACGGCTATCACGGTCACCCTGGCGTTGTTGCTAGCCTATGTTATCGGTAAGCCTCGCTTTGCTTTCCTATGCTGAATTGTTCTTGACCTTTTCTGTCCTGCTGGCTTTTACCCTAATTCAAATCATGTTTGACTAATACTGTTTGCCATTGGGTGCTTTGTAAATTCTGGCGAG